>JAHIAM010006377.1:0-57780 GCA_021605205.1 Aegilops longissima | reverse complement strand
CAAAGAACAAATACTTGCAACCCGACGCATAAGAGGGGTTGTCAATCCCTCCACGGTAAAAAGATAGATTAAATTGTATGAGATTGGATAAATAGATCTAGCAAGAGCACAAAATAAAGTAAGTAAATAAAAATTGCAGAAAGGTATATTTGGGTTTTTGGAAGTATAGATCTGAAAACAATATGATAAAAGATAGACCGGGGGGTGCTACCTCTTGAGCACTGCGTTGGTTTTCCCTTGAAGAGGAAAGAGTGATGCAGCAAAGTTGCGTAAGTATTTCCCTCGGTTTTTGAGAACCAAGGTATCAATCCATTAGGAGGCCACGCACGAGCCCCTCGCACCTACACAAACAAATAAATCCTCGCAACCAATGCAATAAAGGGGTGTTCAATCCCTTCACGGTCACTTACGAGAGTGCGATCTGATAGAAATGATAAGATAATATTTTTGGTATTCTTATGATAAAGATGCAAAGTAAAGAAAGCAAAATAAAAATGGCGCTAGAAATAGTTTGTTGTCAGGAGATTAAATATGATGGAAAATAGACCCGGGGGCCATAGGTTTCACTAATGGCTTCTCACAAGAGCATAAGTATTACGGTGGGTGAACAAATTACTGTTGAGCAATTGATAGAATTGAGCATAGTTATGAGAATATCTAGGTATGATCATGTATATAGGCATCACGTCCGAGACAAGTAGACCGACTCCTGCCTGCATCTACTACTATTACTCCACACATCGACCGCTATCCAGCATGCATCTAGAGTATTAAGTTCATAAAAACAGAGTAACGCTTTAAGTAAGATGACATGATGTAGAGGGATAAAATCATGCAATATGATATAAACTCCATCTTGTTATCCTCGATGGCAACAATACAATGCGTGCCTTGCTGCCCCTACTATCACTAGGAAAGGACACCGCAAGATTGAACCCAAAGCTAAGCACTTCTCCCATTGCAAGAAAGATCAATCTAGTAGGCCAAACCATACTGATAATTCGAAGAGACTTGCAAAGATAACCAATCATACATAAAAGAATTCAGAGAAGATTCAAATATTGTTCATAGATAAACTTGATCATAAACCCACAATTCATCTGTCTCAACAAACATACCGCAAAAGAAGATTACATCGAATAGATCTCCACAAGAGAGGGGGAGAACATTGTATTGAGATCCAAAAAGAGAGAATAAGCCATCTAGTTAATAACTATGGACCCAAAGGTCTGAGGTAAACTACTCACACATTATCGGAGAGGCTATGGTGTTGATGTAGAAGCCCTCTGTGATCGATGCCCCCTCCGGCGGAGCTCCAGAAAAGGCCCCAAGATGGGATCTCACGGGTACAGAAGGTTGCGGTGGTGGAATTAGGTTTTTTGCTCCGTATATGGTAGTTTGGGGGTACGTAGGTATATATAGGAGGAAGAAGTACGTCGGTGGAGCAACATGGGGCCCACGAGGGTGGAGGGCGCGCCCCCTACCTCGTGCCCTCCTGGTTGATGTCTTGACGTAGGGTCCAAGTCCTCTGGATCACGTTCGTTCAGAAAATCACGTTCCCTAAGGTTTCATTCCGTTTGGACTCCGTTTGATATTCTTTTTCTGCGGAAATCTGAAATAGGCATAAAACAGCAATTCTGGACTGGGCTTCCGGTTAATAGATTAGTCCCAAAATAATATAAAAGTGCATAATAAATCCCATTAATGTCCAAAACAGAATATAATATAGCATGGAACAACAAAAAATTATAGATACGTTGGAGACGTATCAAGCATCCCCAAGCTTAATTCCTGCTCGTCCTCGAGTAGGTAAATGATAAAAATAGAATTTTTGATGTGGAATGCTACTTGGCATAATTTCAATGTAATTCTTTTAATTGTGGTATGAATATTTAGTTCCGAAAGATTCAAGACGAAAGTTTAATATTGACATAAAAATAATAATACTTCAAGCATACTAACTAAGCAATTATGTCTTCTCAAAATAACATGGCCAAAGAAAGTTACCCCTACAAAATCATATAGTCTGGCTATGCTCTATTGTAACATCCCAAAATTCTAAATTTTGGAATGTTATATTAAATAAATAATTCTGATTGTTTGTTTGATTGTTGAGTGATTGATTGTGTGAAATTGAGTGGAATTTGAAACTTTTTGAAAGTTTAATGAGAGGGAAAGAAATGACTTTCCCAGGCCTTTTTTTTGACTTCTGATCTCTGAGAATTCAAATTCAATTCAAACACAAAACCCTAGAGAGAAGATGATATGACTTCTTCCATTTAAATAAATGAAAAGGGTTTTGAAAAGATTTGAATTCCATTTGGAAATATTTCAAATTCAGAAACTTTATGCAACTCATTGATTTTCATGAGAGAAGATAAAATGACTTCTTCAAATTATATGAAATATGAGTTGGAAGTTTAAAAGAATCCAATCGAAAAGCCGGTTGAAATTATTTTGAAACCCACTTTCAAATTGGAGTTATTTGGTTTTATTGAAATTATTTTTCTCCAAAACTAAAATATACGAAAATAGGGTAAAATGATTCCCTACAGTAGAAAAGTGGAGAAAAATGATTTTTAAATCATTTTGGTATTTTAAATAATTTTGTTTGCATTTTAAATGCAACAGTGGCACCTTTTGAATTTTGGGATTTGCTGTGAATTTTATTTGAACTTGAAAATTTGTTCATACTGTAACAAATGTTTTTCTGAAAATTTTGATATATAATATGCATATATATTTATTTTATTTATTGCCCTCTATTTCAGTTTTCCTTCTCTATTTTATAAAAAAACAAAAAACTGGCCAAAGCCCAGCCGCACTAGGCCCAGCCCCCTCCACGACCCAATAGGTCGTCTTCCTCCTACAATCGTTCTGCACCTACAGGAGCAGAATGCACGCACGCACCCCACCCCACGCCCCAAACCTTCCCTCCTTCCCCTTCCCCAAGAATCCTCTGAATGGATCCACCTCCTTCCCCTACACCTCCTTCTCCAAGTAAAAGGCCATTAATGCCCCGGATTTCCTCGCCGGAGATCCGAACTTACCGTTTTTTTGCTCGCCATGGCTGCACGCATCTGGACACCCCCTCGCCCTATAAATACCTCCCTCGTGTTGTCCTCCTTCCCCTCGCCCAAAGCCATCTCCCATGGGAGCTTATCCCCCTCCCTATCCAGCACAATTACTCATCGGAGTTCATAAACTCCGGCGGCTTCTCCATCGCCGCCCGAGGCTCGGTTGGTACTTACTCGGCCTCCCTTGAGTTTGTTGAGATCTCTTCTGCACCGTCCCGTGCTCTCCTTCCTCTAGGAGCCCCCATAACCTCGGATCCGATCTTCTTCCCCAACTCCGGCGACTACTCCGGTGAGATCAAAGAAATCCCGTAATTCTTCTTTTCAGAAAAGTAGCGATCTTAGAAAATTCATATCTATTAGTATACATATCCAAATTGAGTGATTCCAATTATGTTAGATCACAAATTTTGTAAAGTTTCTGAATAGGTAAATATTTTTAGGTTTGACTATTTACATTTGAACTTGATCAAATTATCTTAAATCCTTGTATTTGATTTAACTTGAGTTTAGAAATAGATTTTGATTGATTCTTTTTGCTACTGCTTTGTTATTGTTTTGTTTATCCAGTAGAATATAGTTATTTATTTTTAGTTTATTTTGAATTAGGTTTTAGCAAAACAGTACTGTTTTAGTTATAGTTTTGTTTTAGTATTTTCTTTATAGTTTTAATTGTTTTAAATTTTTCTTTTGTCACTCTTGAAAAAATTAGTTTTGTTTCTGTTAGTCAACGAAAGAAAATTTGTTTTTATTTAAAAAATATTTTACTTAGTTTTGTACTAAAACTTGTTTAGGTCATAGTTAGTGTTTCATAAAAGCTTTTATTTGTTTCTTTTTGCAAATAAAATTTTATGGAAAAATAGCTTCTGTTAACTTAGTTGTTTTACTTTGTATTTTCTGTTAGTTTATTAGTTTAGTATTTTCTTGGTTAAGTTTTACTTAGGACAAAACTATTCTGTGTTATGTCTTAGAGTTTTCTTTAGTAGTTTTGTTGTGTAGTTTTCCTTTGTTTTTATTGGGTGTCCCTTGATTTGCATTTTTATTTGTTGGTTTTATTATGAGTGTTAGAATTGTTTGCTAGGATGTTTGCTTATATGAATGCTATGTTTGACTATATAGATTTTCAACGGAGTGACGAATAGTTCTACCAAGTCATTATTCGAGAGTGTTGTTATCTTCATCAACTTACCAGGCAAGTTCACTTTGACCATGTTTTTCATACCTATGTGTTTCATTGCATCTAGTGTCATCTTCGCAACAATCCCTCCAGTAGTGATATTGAATCCTTATAGTTGAGTAGTATGCATGAGGTAGGAACCCATCACCCTGTTACCAAGCCCGGGACGTTATTTATTTTAATGCTACGCTATAGTAGACGGGGTTTGGTATGAGTGCACGAGAGTGGTGTGAAGAAGGAGGACTCTACGTCAATGATGACAACTCCATGATGACATCTGCAAGGACTGCATCTTCAAGGCCTCAAGACTTCAAGACTCGAGACAAGAATTCAATACACACTACTGGGTGAAGGATGGTTGATGGGCACCCTGGAGAAACCAGTGGATGGCCGGGATTCATGGAGAAGCGCCATGACATCTTGCGGAAAGCTTCACCCAGACTCAAAGAGACGGAAGAATACTTCATGCCCGGAAGCTTACCTGCAACCGCAAGTCACTATGGGCTCGCTTGGTTGACCTTAGTTGTGACTCTGGCTGGGGCGGTGCTAGCAGATGTAGAACTACGGTAGGATTGGATGAGCACCGGACGGTGGTCGGGAAACTCTTCGAAGACCATGTTTGATCGTCTTGTTCTCAAACACCTCAAGTGCGAGAACGTAAAGAGAGGATCGGATCTTGCGGGTAAAGTGTACAAACCTCTGCAGAGGGTTAAAACCTAATCGATTAGCCGTGTCCCCGGTTACGGACAATTTGAGCCTTTGGACTTGGATCTATCTCGGAACTCTCAACACCGGATTGATAACTTAATTGTGGGCAACTTATGATGATTTTGGGCTATGAGACATCGGTTGGCGGAACCATGTCATGATAGAAAACTCCATAGTACAGACTTCATTTATTCCTTTGATGTAGGGAAAATAAATCAGCTTTTACGCAAACAAAATTCAGACACAGAGCCACAAAGCCATATTGCATATAGTATAGTTTTATCATCTATTTTCTCATGTTGTGATCTTGCCGGTACATTCAATGTACTGACCTACACGGCTGCAACGTATCATGTTGCAGGATTTTCTTCGACAAGTAAGAGTTACGATACAGGGTTACGGTCTACACTCAACCTGCCGATGGCGTTGATGGGACTCCACACCCGACTATTTGTTTCCGCTGTGACTTATGAGGTATATATCAATTTTACGTTAATTATACATGTGATTGCACTTTGATATATACATTGATGTACTGTGTGTGCCAAAGATACTGATCCGTGGATGGCACAAAGAACACGTAGGCTTGACCGTCTAAGGTTGGGTCGCTCATGATATGGTATCAGAGCACATGTTGACTGTAGAACGTGACCCTAGAAATCGGAAAGCCCCTAGGACAGGGTGTCTCAAAAAACTTTATTTTCAAAAGGATCCTTTACTTCTCGTCTTTTTTGATTTTATCAAGTAGTTCCTCTGACCTCAAATAGTTAGAATATACACCTTTCCCTTTTGACCACATGGAAGATCAACTGAAGTCGCTCCAAGAATTAAAGATATCGGACAACTGATGGCCATTTCAGAGTAAAGAGGATTTCACCATGCGTTGGAAGAATTGCAGCTGCAACAATTGAAGACTCTGAAGACTTGAAGAATTTGAAGTTCCTGAAGAATTATTTGACCTTTAGAGACCAAACCCCTGTTATACACCTACATTAGATGCGATGATTTGTGAGTTGTCATTTGTTTGATGTTTTCCGACAGCCACAAAGTAAAACTTGTTTCTTCAAAAACTATTGTTTGTATTGTGTGTATATCCCTCCCCACCTCTCTCATATCTCATCCCAAAACTTTTGGACCCCATAGATGATGAATGAAGTTGGACTGATATTCTCTGGACCGAAGACTCAGCCGGAGGCAGAGCTATGGATTCAGAACATGGAGAATCACTTCGGGAGCAATTTGGTTTCAAGGAAGAATGAAGTATCTTACGCTCTTGAAGATTTTGAAGGAAGTGCTGCAACATGGTGGTAGATGCATCAAGCTATACAGGGATGGAATGGAGCAAAGACTTGGGAAGAATTCAATAAGACTCTGACAAGATCTCGTCTTATCCGGAAGCAACATGATACACCAAGAAATAAACCTTGTGCCTGCAAGATTTGCGGAGAAATAGGACACACCGGGAGGAACACAAGGATGGATGCCCTCATTGTGAGGAGAAACACCCAGTGAGGAATGCCCAACTAGTCGGTGACTTGTTTCTTGTGTGAAGGAACCACCCACTACCCGACTCAAGGTCACATTTACCCCATGGTGCAACAAACTATCCAGAGCAGGAAGAAGGAATGAAAGAAGCCCTCCGAGAAGTTATGAAAGAACCATGATGAAGGAATGTGTTGAAGACCCCGATGGAGAAGGCCTCAACAGATTTTACTCCAATGCCTGCTATTCATGTGGAGAAGAAGGACATTTTCACAGATTGCACCAATGAAAGAAAAGAGTGTCGGATACTTCCGACGGAAGCAATAGAGTTTGATCCACAGGAATAGAAGGTTTGATCAGAATGAAGAAACCCAGGAAGAGAAAACAAAGACACCCTCAGAACAACCCAATTTCTGCCAAGAGGGACAAGAGTCGCATTACCTGTTTTGAATGTAAGGACGTCGGGCATTATGCCAATCATTGTCTCGAAAGGAAGCAAGGAACTCAAGGAGCATGCACCATCTCCAAGAAGCCCAAAGACTTATCGAAAGTTATTTGTTTTCATTGCAAGGAAGCAGGACATTATGCTACTAAATGTCCCGGCAAGATGACAGCTGGAGTTGAGTAGTTGGAATTTTGATAACAAGAGTAGTAGAAAGCAGTTTTATTTTCATAAGTTCGATGAGTTGAGTTATGTAATGGGTGCTCAGGGATTGTAATGAGTTCGTGAAATCAATAAAGTTAATGTATCATGATTTCACACGTGATTTTTTTTCTTTTTTTGAGTTGTTACTCTATGAACAAAGATTTTGACCATTTTTGAGGATATGAGAAATATGGTCTATGGATGGATTTGTGAATTTCATTTAAGGGTGGTAGTACCCTGTGAAGAACACTAGACCAAGGGATAGGAAAAATATATTCCCCATACTGGAGTTGGGACGAAAAAAATAGTTGGAGTTATGCTTTTGATACGATGGTTATGAAAAAAAAACCCGGAGTACTATTGGATTTAAAGGAGGTGTAATATGGAACAAGAGTTACTCTAAGGATGAGTTAAAGTTGTACAAGTGTTCAGGTGGGCCCATAACCCACAGGCCCAAGAATAAATAAGGATCAAGTACTCCCTAGAAGAAGAAATTCTGGAAGAAATAGCGATTTGATCAGCAGACGTTTCTTAGGAGGTTACGAAAACCCAAGAGTTGTGAAGAACGATAGATGTTTTGTTTGGCTTGCTGAACCAAAGGATTTACTCGAACCCAGTTCGAGAACAAGAGAAATTATGCAATGCTTGTGAGTATGACCAAGTGTTAGAATATGTGATTCAATGTCTGCATAGTTAGTAATGGTTCAAGTACGGGATGGATTGGCCCCCATACCGGAGACTTCTATCATGAACTATCATATGTTGATGGAAAATCGGAGAGACTTGAAAACCTTAGAAGAGCGTCGACACGATAAGCCAAACAACCTTAGAATGGTAGCACGATTGATCCATGTAACAGGCAACCGTTGCCAATCGTAGGTTATACGGTGAGATTCAACCCCGGCCATTTTTCCTGCAGGAGAAGCCATAAATTGTTGACCGCCAGGAGGTTCCGATAGTCTCTTAGTATTGACGACAGACATGTCAGATATGAAGATCCACTCTTCGGAAGAACCTCATAAGGATTGAGAGGACACGAGATTTTGAGAAAAGTCATGCCCCTACCGAAAGAGCCTCAGTGAAAGAGTTATCCGGAGCGACACTGTCAACCCAAAGGGATGGAGTACCTGAGTTCCATTGGAACCATAACCCTGTTTTAAGTGTGGTAGCACACTAGACCATTCGATCGATGGATTTGCTGGAAGACCTCCAAACCCTAACCTTTTCTTGTTAGTTTCTTGAATCTCGAGGACGAGATTCATTTTAAGTGTAGATTTGTAACATCCCAAAATTCTAAATTTTGGAATGTTATATTAAATAAATAATTCTGATTGTTTGTTTGATTGTTGAGTGATTGATTGTGTGAAATTGAGTGGAATTTGAAACTTTTGAAAGTTTAATGAGAGGAATGAAATGACTTTCCCAGGCCTTTTTTTGACTTCGATCTCGAGAATTCAAATTCAGTTCAAACACAAAACCCTAGAGAGAAGATGATATGACTTCTTCCATTTAAATAAATGAAAAGGGTTTTGAAAAGATTTGAATTCCATTTGGAAATATTTCAAATTCAGAAACTTTATGCAACTCAATGATTTTCATGAGAGAAGATAAAATGACTTCTTCAAATTATATGAAATATGATTTGAAGTTTAAAAGAATCCAATTGAAAGGCGGTTGAAATTATTTTGAAACCCACTTTCAAATTGGAGTTATTTGGTTTTATTGAAATTATTTTTCTCCAAAACTAAAATATACGAAAATAGGGTAAAATGATTCCTACAGTAGAAAAGTGGAGAAAATGATTTTAAATCATTTTGGTATTTTAAAATAATTTTGTTTGCATTTTAAATGCAACAGTGGCACCTTTTGAATTTTGGGATTTGTTGTGAATTTTATTTGAACTTGAAAAATTGTTCATACTGTAACAAATGTTTTTCTGAAAATTTTGATATATAATATGCATATATATTTATTTTATTTATTGCCCTCTTTTCAGTTTTCCTTCTCTATTTTATAAAAACAAAAACTGGCCAAAGCCCACCGCACTAGGCCCAGCCCCTCCACGACCCAACAGGTCGTCTTCCTCCTACAATCGTTCTGCACCTACAGGAGCAGAACGCACGCACGCACCCCACCCCACGCCCCACACCTTCCCTCCTTCCCCTTCCCCAAGAATCCTCTGAATGGATCCACCTCCTTCCCCTACACCTCCTTCTCCAAGTAAAAGGCCATTAATGCCCCGGATTTCCTCGTCGGAGATCCGAACTTACCGTTTTTTTGCTCGCCATGGCTGCACGCATCTGGACACCCCCTCACCCTATAAATACCTCCCTCGTGTTGCCCTCCTTCCCCTCGCCCAAAGCCCTCTCCCATGGGAGCTTATCCCCCTCCCTATCCAGCACAATTACTCATCGGAGTTCATAAACTCCGGCGGCTTCTCCATCGCCGCCCGAGGCTCGGTTGGTACTTACTCGGCCTCCCCTGAGTTTGTTGAGATCTCTTCTGCACCGTCCCGTGCTCTCCTTCCTCTAGGATCCCCCATAACCTCGGATCCGATCTTCTTCCCAACTCCGCGACTACTCCGGTGAGATCAAAGAAATCCTGTAATTCTTCTTTTCAGAAAAGTAGCGATCTTAGAAAATTCATATCTATTAGTATACATATCCAAATTGAGTGATTCCAATTGCGTTAGATCACAAATTTTGTAAAGTTTCTGAATAGGTAAATATTTTTTAGGTTTGACTATTTACATTTGAACTTGATCAAATTATCTTAAATCCTTGTATTTGATTTAACTTGAGTTTAGAAATAGATTTTGATTGATTCTTTTTGCTACTGCTTTGTTATTGTTTTGTTTATCCAGTAGAATATAGTTATTTATTTTTAGTTTATTTTGAATTAGGTTTTAGCAAAACAGTACTGTTTTAGTTATAGTTTTGTTTTAGTCTTTTCTTTATAGTTTTAATTGTTTTAAATTTTTCTTTTTGTCACTCATGAAAAATTTAGTTTTGTTTCTGTTAGTCAACAAAAGAAAATTTGTTTTTATTTAAGAAAATATTTTACTTAGTTTTGTACTAAAACTTGTTTAGGTCATAGTTAGTGTTTCATAAAAGCTTTTATTTGTTTCTTTTTGCAAATAAAATTTTATGGAAAAATAGCTTCTGTTAACTTAGTTGTTTTACTTTGTATTTTCTGTTAGTTTATTAGTTTAGTATTTTCTTGGTTAAGTTTTACTTAGGACAAAAATATTTTGTGTTATGTCTTAGAGTTTTCTTTAGTAGTTTTGTTGTGTAGTTTTCCTTTGTTTTTATTGGGTGTCCCTTGATTTGCATTTTTATTTGTTGGTTTTATTATGAGTGTTAGAATTGTTTGCTAGGATGTTTGCTTATATGAATGCTATGTTTGACTATATAGATTTTCAACGGAGTGACGAATAGTTCTACCAAGTCATTATTCGAGAGTGTTGTTATCTTCATCAACTTACTGTGCAAGTTCACTTTGACCATGTTTTTCATACCTATGTGTTTCATTGCATCTAGTGTCATCTTCGCAACAATCCCTCCAAGAGTGATATTGAATCCTTATAGTTGAGTAGTATGCATGAGGTAGGAACCCATCACCTGTTACCAAGCCCGGACGTTATTTATTTTAATGCTACGCTATAGTAGACGGGTTTGGTATGAGTGCACGAGTGGTGTGAAGAAGGAGGACTCTCGTCAATGATGACAACTCCATGATGACATCTTCAAGGACTGCATCTTCAAGGCCTCAAGACTTCAAGACTCGAGACAAGAATTCAATACACACTCTGGGTGAAGGATGGTTGACGGGCACCTGGAGAAACCAGTGGATGGCGGGATTCATGGAGAAGCGCCATGACATCTTGCGGAAAGCTTCACCCAGCACTCAAAGAGACGGAAGAATACTTCATGCCCGAAGCTTACCTGCAACCGCAAGTCACTATGGGCTCGGCTTGGTTGACCTTAGTTGTGACTCTGGCTGGGGCGGTGCTAGCAGATGTAGAACTACGGTAGGATTGGATGAGCACCGGACGGTGGTCGTGGAAACTCTTGGAAGACCATGTTTGATCGTCTTGTTCTCAAACACCCTGAAGTGCGAGAACGTAAAGAGAGGGATCGGATCTTGCGGGTAAAGTGTACAAACCTCTGCAGAGGGTTAAAACCTAATCGATTAGCCGTGTCCCGATTACGGACAGTTTGAGCCTCGGACTTGGATCTATCTCGGAACTCTCAACACCGGATTGATAACTTAATTGTGGGCAACTTATGATGATTTTGGGCTATGAGACATCGGTTGGCGGAACCATGTCATGATAGAAAACTCCATAGTACAGACTTCATTTATTCCTTTGATGTAGGGAAAATAAATCAGCTTTTACGCAAACAAAATTCAGACACGAGCCACAAAGCCATATTGCATATAGTATAGTTTTATCATCTATTTTCTCATGTTGTGATCTTGCGGTACATTCAATGTAATGACCTACACGGCTGCAACGTATCATGTTGCAGGATTTTCTTCGACAAGTAAGAGTTACGATACAGGGTTACGGTCTACACTCAACCTGCCGATGGCGTTGATGGGACTCCACACCGACTATTTGTTTCATTGTGACTTATGAGGTATATATCAGTTTTACGTTAATTATACATGTGATTGCACTTTGATATATACATTGATGTACTGTGTGTGCCAAAGATACTGATCCGAGGATGGCACAAAACACGTAGGCTTGACCGTCTGAGGTTGGGTCGCTACATCTATCTTCACCACACAAAGTATTTAAATCATGCACAACCCCGATGACAAGCCAAGCAATTGTTTCATACTTTTGATGTTCTCAAACTTTTTCAATCTTCACGCAATACATGAGCGTGAGCCATGGACATAGCACTATATGTGGAATAGAATGGTGGTTGTGGAGAAGACAAAAAAAAGGAGAAGATAGTCTCACATCAACTAGGCGTATCAACAGGCTGTGGAGATGCCCATTAATAGATATCAATGTGAGTGAGTAGGGATTGCCATGCAACGGATGCACTAGAGCTATAAGTATATGAAAGCTCAACAAAAGGAACTAAGTGGGTGTGCATGCAACTCGCTTGCTCATGAAGACCTAGGGCATTTTGAGGAAGCCCATCATTGGAATATACAAGCCAAGTTCTATAATGAAAATTTCCCACTAGTATATGAAAGTGATATCATAGGACACTCTCTATCATGAAGATCATGGTGCTACTTTGAAGCACAAGTGTGGTAAAAGGATAGTAACATTGTCCCTTCTCTCTTTTTCTCTCATCATTTTTTTCTTTTTTGGGTCTTTTCTCTCTTTTTATGGCCTCCTTTTTTTAGTCCGGAGTCTCACCCCAACTTGTGGGGGAATCATAGTCTCCATCATCCTTTCCTCACTTGGGACAATGCTCTAAAAAAATATGATGATCATCACAATTTTATTTACTTACAACTCAACAATTACAACTCAATACTTAGAACAAAATATGACTCTATGTGAATGCCTCCGGCAGTGTACCGGGATATGCAATGAATCAAGAGTGACATGTATGAAAGAATTATGAATGGTGACTTTGCCAAAAATACGATGTCAACTACATGATCATGCGAAGCAATATGACAATGATGGAGCGTGTCATAGTAAACGGAACGGTGGAAAGTTGCATGGCAATATATCTCGGAATGGCTATGGAAATGCCATGGTAGGTAGGTATGGTGGCTGTTTTGAGGAAGGTATATGGTGGGTGTATGATACCGGTGAAAAGTGTGTGGTATTAGAGAGGCTAGCAATGGTGGAAGGAAGGAAGAAAAGTGCATATAATCCATGGACTCAACATTAGTCATACAGAACTCATATACTTATTGCAAAAATCTACAAGTTATCAAAGCAAAGTATTACGCGCATGCTCCAAGGGGGATAGATTGGTAGGAAAATACCATCGCTCGTCCCCGACCACCACTCATAAGGAAGACAATCAATAAATAAATCATGCTCCGACTTCATCACATAATGGTTCACCATACGTGCATGCTACGGGAATCACACTTTAACACAAGTATTTCTCAAATTCACAACTACTCAACTAGCATGACTCTAATATCATCATCTCCATATCTCAAAACAATTATCAAGCATCTAACTTCTCATAGTATTCAACACACTCATAAGAAAAAAATTTACTAATCTTGAATGCGTATCATAATTAAAGCAAATTACCATGCTGTTTTGTAGGAATCTCAAAATAATCTAAGTGAAGCATGAGAGAACAATAGTTTCTATAAAACAAAACCACCACCGTGCTCTAAAAGATATAAGTGAAGCACTAGAGCAAAAACTATATAACTCAAAAGATATAAGTGAAGCACATAGAGTATTCTAACAATTTTCGAATCATGTGTGTCTCTCTCAAAAGGTGTGTACAGCAAGGATGGTTGTGGCAAACTAACAAACAAAGACTCAAATCATACAAGATGCTCCAAGCAAAACACATATCATGTGGTGAATAAAAATATAGCTCCAAGTAAAGTTACCGATGGAAGTAGACGAAAGAGGGGATGCCTTCCGGGGCATCCCCAAGCTTTGGTTTTTTGGTGTACTTAGATTATCTTGGGGTGCCATGGGCATCCCCAATCTTAGGCTCTTGCCACTCCTTGTTCCATAATCCATCAAATCTTTTACCCAAAACTTGAAAACTTCACAACACAAAACTTAAAATCTCGTGAGCTCCGTTAGCGAAAGAAAACAAAACACCACTTCAAGGTACTGTAATGAACTCATTCTTTATTTATGTTGGTGTTAAAACTACTGTATTCCAACTTATCTATGGTTTATAAACTATTTTACTAGCCATAGATTCATCAAAATAAGCAAACAACACACGAAAAACAGAATCTGTCAAAAACAGAACAGTATGTAGTAATCTGTAACTAACGCAAACTTATGGAACTCCAAAAATTCATAGAAAATAGGACGACCTAGAAACTTTGTTTATTGATCAGCAGAAATTGGAATCAATATTTTGTCATGTTCTGGTGATTTTTAACAATTATTTTCGTGAACAGAAAGTTTCTGGAATTTACAGCAAGATCAAATAACTATCATCCAAGAAGATCCTATAGGTTTAACTTGGCACAAACACTAATTAAAACATAAAAAAAAATCTAACCGGAGGCTAGATCAAATATTTATTCCTAAACAGAATCAAAAAGCAAAAAACTAAAAATAAAATTGGGTTGCCTCCCAACAAGCGCTATCGTTTAACACCCCTAGCTAGGCATTGATAATTTCGATGATGCTCACATGAAAGACAAGAATTGAAGAACAAAGAGAGCATCATATAGCATGTGAAAAACACATCTAAGTCTAACATACTTCCTATGCATAGGCATCTTATACGAAAAAAATTTATCAAGACAAGCAAATACTAGCATATGCAAGGAAGAAGAAAGAGACGATAGCAATCTCAACATGACGAGAGGCAATTTAGTAACATGAAAATTTCTACAACCATATTTTCCTCTCTCATAATAATTACATCTAGGATCATAGGCAAATTCAACAAAATATCTATCACATAGCTGTCGGTGTACTAGAGTAGGGGTACCCTAGTACCCCGAACTCGTGCACGGACAGTTGCAGCGCCCCGCGGCAGGGCTGGCTTGATGGCCACCAAGATCCTCAGCGGCTCCTTTGGAGCCATTCAAGAACAAAGTAGTCAAGACCCCGGCAAGAGGATCTTGCCGGGAAGGCCACTCAGGGCGCAAAGGAAACGAGGCCCCCGGCAAGAGGAGCTTGCCGGGAAGGCTTGGCGGGCGCTGAACCCCCAAGCGCGACAAGGTTCCCGCCGCGGCAAGGCGCTTGCCGGGGCGGGCGACCTCTCTTCATCTCCGCTCCAGCTCACCCGCCAACGTGTCACCACGGGGCTCCCCCAAGTACGCGTGTCGATGGGCTGTACAGCCAGCGGGGAGTAGCGACAAACAGCGATGACAAGCCACCATCGTGGCGCATGGAGGCGCACTTAACGGTCCCTGTTACCTCGTTTAAGGCGATCGAGACGGGCATTGATGACCCTTGTCCATTGCCGTCGAGTTAGGTATAGGTTACTGTACACTGTACAAAGCGTGTACCTACCTATGTTTTTACCATTGTAACCTTATCTACTTGCCACATGTGGTAACCCCTTGTGCCTATAAAAGGAGGCCCGAGGGCAACGTAGAAGGGGTTCGGCTGGTTTCGGTCCAGCTCCTGCTTAGTTCATCACATTCAGGCTAGGTTTTGTAGCCCGCATTGCTCCCTAGCAAGAAAAGAAGAGAATCCACAAAGCAGCAGTAGGAGTATTATCTCTCCGGAGAGCTCCGAAGCTGGGTAAAAACCCTCTCGTGCGCATCGCCTCGACCCGCTCTTTGTGCAATCTCCGCCCCCCTCCGAACCACAAAGGGACCCAGGTCCCGTAGGTGCTCGTGGGGCACGATCAGTTCTTCCCCCCGACATCTTTGGCACGCCAGGTAGGGGGCGTCGAGGCTGTGTAAACCCGGTCCGGCGGTCGCACTAGCAACTCCATCGACGCCTTCGTCGACATGGCGCCAAAGAAGAAGCCTTCGGCAGCAGCTGAGCCGTCTGCGTCGAACCCACCACCACCGGAGCCGTCAGGTGGTGGGGGAAACGCTGGCGGAGGGACCGGCGTCGTCCAGAGAGCCCACGATGCCGCCAGGTCCAAGGACAACGCGGCGCGGGCGTCGGCGTCCGAATCTGCACCGCGTCCATCTCAGGAAGTGCGGGACAGACAGCGTCATGA
Organism: Aegilops longissima; assembly: GCA_021605205.1. NCBI lineage: Eukaryota > Viridiplantae > Streptophyta > Magnoliopsida > Poales > Poaceae > Aegilops > Aegilops longissima. The sequence goes on along the minus strand of JAHIAM010006377.1, from coordinate 41,865 downwards.
TACCCGCGGCACCATACGATCTTTGGATCAAGGCCAAGCTGGAGGATCCCGAGGCCCTCTAGACCCGCGTGCACCTCAAAGATGCGATGCGAGTGGGTACGGTCGCTGGGCGGATGCTGCTCCTCCTAACTTGGTTAGGAGTCCGAGCACATCCCGTTCTTCGCTCCGTACGCCCTTGCCGCCAACCACACCAGCGGAAGCCTTGGCGAGAGCTCAGTTACTACTAGATTACCCTCCGACGGCCGATAAGGTCGACAAGTGGAGGGCCACAATTCAGAGTCTCATCGGCTTCGCCAACGGCGACGTCCCGCAGCAACCGAGTGCTTCGCAACCGCGGCGAGGCGACAAGGCGCGAGCCGATGGCGACGAGACTTGCGGGGGTGCACCCACCATGCACTCCCCTTCCCGAAGGCCAAGATCGCCGACTCGCTGGATCCACCTCGACAGCGACTCCACAGCATCGTTGGATCCGCAAGCTCGTCGCGACCAGCACCAGGTTCTTCGGGAGCGGCAAGAAGAGGACGCTCGAACCCGTATCGAGCGCCGGAGAGAAGCGCGCCGTCAATCTGACCAGCGCGCCGGGCCCACTGTCGATATGCACGCGCCAGGGGAACCAGGCGACTTGCCGTACGCGGTGGGTTGCCCTGCATTCACCCGTGAGCTGCGGCAAGTCCGGTGGCCCGACAAGAAAAACTTCAAACCAGACGTGCCGGAGAAGTACGACGGCAGGACACACCCATCGGAGTTCCTCAGCATCTACACCATCGCGGTGCAAGCTGCGGGGGGACGAGACGACAAGATCCTCGCCAACTACTTCCCCTTGGTGCTCAAGCCAAACGTCAGATCTTGGCTCATGCACTTGCCGGATGGCTCTATCTCTTCTTGGGCAGATTTGTGCCACCAGTTTGTTGGCGCCTTCACGGGCGGCCACAAGCCTCATGGCCAAGAGAGTGATCTCCACCTGCTTGCCCAGAAGGAGGGGGAGTCTCTGCGCAAATTCATCCAGAGATTCAGTCGAGTGCACTACAACATCCCAGACGTCCACCCTGCTGCAGTGATCAGTGCATTCCATCAGAATGTACGAAATCGCAGGATGAGGGAGGAGATGGCGATGTGCAAAGTGAAAGACGTCAGCGAGCTATATGCCCTGGCCGACAAGTGTGCACGCTACTGAAGAAGGAAGGAGACTCGAGGAGAGAATGTGGGAGCAGAATCGACAAGAAGGGATCGCCTGCAAGGAATAGCCGGCGGCGGAACAACAGGAGGAAGAAAAACCAAGAAGTACTAGTTGTCGAGCAGTCCGGCAAGGGTGGTGCCGCCAACCAAGCCAAGGCCGGTGGTTCCGGCAAGGAGATTGCCATTGACGCCGACCGCCAAGCTGTGGCGGCCGCCGACAAGCCTGGCAGCTCCAACAAACAGTACTGTAAAATCCACCGCACCAAGGGCCACGATCTCCAGAGCTGTAAGAAAGTCGAGCAGCTTGTTGAGCTACAAAAAGCTGAATACGAGCAGCGAGACAAGGAGAAAGCCCAAGAAGGTGCAGGTGTGGCAAGTAAGAAGAGACCCGGTCGGGGAGGACGCCGCGGCAAGGCCAAGCAGCGACAAGGAGACAGACCTCCCCGTGGCCGCGACAAGGAAGAAGATGAAGATGAAGATGACGAGGACGATGAGGACGATGAGACTGATGAGCATGAGTTTCAAAAGGCAACAGAGGTCCTTTGCGTCGATGGTGGTGCGTCACTGCATACCTCGCACCGCCAACTCAAGCAATGGATGCGTGAGGTCAATGCAGCAGAACCGTCCATAGAGTCACGCAAACCTCTGAAGTGGTCCAGACACCCATCATTTTTGACATTGAGGATCACCCGATCGCATCATCTGCGGTCGGTGTTTGCCGATGTTGGTCTCACCAACCATCCGCAACCTCAAGGTCACAAAGATGCTGGTTGACGGCGGGCCGGCCTGAATTTGATCTCCTCCGCAGTGCTCCGTAAACTTCAAATCCTCGACAACGAGCTCAAGAAACCGGTACTTTCCAAGGAATCAACCCAGAAGGAGCAAGCCCAGAGGGAAGATCACGCTTGCGGTAACATTGGCAGCGAACTCAACTTCAGAACTGAGAGGGTCATGTTTGACGTCACCGATTTCCCATTGCCCTACAATGGCATACTTGGCCGTCCAGCACTCGCCAAGTTCATGGCCGCCTCTCATTATGCATACAACCTACTCAAGATGCCCGGCCCGATAAGCGTCATTTCTGTCCATGGCGACAAGAAAGACGCACTTATCTGCGCCGACAAGATTTACCGGGATGCAGCAGCCGCGACAGATAGCAAACCACTTATCGCTGAAGCTCCCGGGGCGAAGAACAAGACCACTAGGTCCGGCAAGAGCACTGTTGCCCACTCCGGCAAGCGCACCTCTTCGGAGTGCTGCGCTACCGTCGAGGACGCACCATCGAGCTCCACCGGCAAGTGCAACAAGACGATGGCAGCTCCGCCAAAGACCAAGAAGGTGTCCGCCAAGGAGGACGGCACTGGTGGTACCTTCACCATCAGTGCCACACTTGATCCTAAATAGGAAGGCGAGCTCGTTGCTTTCCTGCGGGCGAATGTCGATGTGTTTGCATGGCAACCATCTGACATCCCCGGCGTTCCCAGGAAAGTAATTGAGCATCACCTAGCTGTCTGTCCTCACGCGCGGCCCGTCAAGCAAAAAGTTAGGAAACAGGCAGTGGAGCGCCAAGAGTTCATAGCAGAAGAAATCAAGAAATTGGAAGCAGCAGGGCTTATCAGAGGAGTCCTCCACCCCACGTGGTTGGCCAATCCGGTAGTGGTGCGCAAGGCTAATGGGAAATGGAGGCTTTGTATTGACTTCACAGATGTTAATAAAGCTTGTCCCAAGGACCCATTTCCCTTGCCGCGTATCGACCAGATTGTTGACTCCACGGCTGGATGCGATCTGCTTTCATTTCTTGATGCATATTCAGGATATCATCAGATCTTCATGGCAGAAGAGGATGAAGAGAAAACCGCATTCATCACACCATGTGGCACGTACTGCTTCATACGGATGCCTTTCGGTTTGAAGAATGCTGGTTCAACCTTTGCAAGGGTAGTCCATGATGCCTTTGGACCTCAGATACACCGAAATGTAGAAGCTTACATGGATGACATAGTGGTCAAGAGCAAAGACAGGACAACCTTGGTTCAAGATTTGGATGAGACGTTTGCAAACCTGCGCAAGATCAACCTCAAGCTCAACCCCGAGAAGTGCGTGTTTGGAGTCCCTTCCGGCAAGCTTCTCGGGTTCTTTGTATCTCAGCGGGGAATTGAAGCCAATCCCGACAAGATCAAGGCCATTGAGCAGATCGAAGCACCAAAGCGCGTTAAGGATGTCGGAAGGCTTGCGGTTGCGTGGCTGCTCTCGGAGGTTCATCTCTAAGTCTGCTGAATCGCCCTTCCCTTTTCAAGATTTTGAAAAGGAAGGTCCAATGAAATGGACTCGGCGGCGGAGGCTGCGCTGCAGGACTTGAAGAGATACCTGTCCTCCGCTCCAATACTTGTCGCACCTAAGCCATAAGAAAAGTTGCTGATGTATATAGCGGCGACCAATCAAGTGGTTAGTGCTGCGTTAGTAGCGGAGAGGGAGGCAGATGATGAGCCGACAACCGAGGCAGGCGCGTCCAGCGACAAGCAAGATGCTTCGCCGTCAAGCTCTGGCCCCGACAAGGACGGACCAGCGCAAGGTTGCGACAAGATACGGAAGAAGATGATGCAGCGCCCAGTCTACTTTGTCAGTTCCCTTTTGCGGGGGCTAGATCGAGGTACTCGGTGTGCGAAGCTGCTGCCGCCTCCTCATGGCCTCGAGAAAGCTGCGCCATTACTTCCAAGCACATGAGATAACAGTTGTCACTCGCTTTCCGCTGAAGAGGGTATTGCAAAATCCAGAAGCAACAGGCAGGATTGTTGAGTGGGCGCTGGAACTATCAAGCTTTGGTCTCAAGTTCGAAAGCACTTCAACTATCCAGAGCAGGGCATTGGCAGAATTCATAGCAGAGTGGACGCCAACGCAAGATGAAGAAATTCGAGACGAGCATCCCGTCAAGGAGGCAAATAAAGAGTGGCTGATGTACTTTGATGGTGCCTTCTCGCTGCAAGGCGCCGGTGCGGCGTGCTGCTTATCGCACCCACCGGAGAGCACCTCAAGTACATAGTCCAGATGCACTTTCCCAAGGAACAAGCAACAAATAATACTGCAGAGTACGAAGGCTTGCTTGCCGGTCTCAGGATTGCGGTGGACCTTGGGATTAAGAAGCTCATTGTCAGGGGAGACTCACAACTTTTCGTCCGCCAAGTAAATAAAGATTACCAGAGTCCGTTGATGGAAGCATACGTCGATGAAGTGAGGAAGCCAGAAGAGCACTTTGAAGGCCTGCAAATGGAACACGTTCCAAGAGCACATAATGATATAGCTGATGGCCTCTCCAAATGTGCCGCACTTAAGTTACCTGTGGAACCAGGGATTTTTGTGCTCAAGCTGACTCAACCAACCGTGACACCGCCAACAGACAGACAGAGCAAAAGAGAAAATTGGTTTCCGCGACTACTTTCCGGCAGATCTCTCGAAGCCGCCGCCAAGAAGGTCCCTAAAACCAACGCAAATATCACCGAGGAGCAGTCTGCTCCGACAAACCATGCAGTTTGTATCGTTGAAGCAACGCCCCGACAAGCTTAGCTCCGCAAGCTTGACGGGATCATCGAGCTCGGCGGACCTGCAGGTCCTTGCCGAGAAGCCGATGGTCCCGCAGTGATAGATGAGCCTTTAGTCCTCGTTGTCGAGCCACGTGCTCCAACGTGGGCACAGCAGACCGCCCATTTCCTTCAGACAGGAGAACTTCCCGAAGAGCAAGAAGAAGCGGAAAAAGTAGCCCGACAGTCAAGTATGTACCAGTTTGTTGACAACATCTTGTACAGAAGAAGACTCAACGGAGTGAAATTGAAGTGTATTTGCCGGGAAGATGGACAGAAGCTGTTGGCGGAGATACACGGAGGCATATGTGGTCACCACATTGGCGCAAGAGCTCTTGACGGCAAAGCTTTCCGGCAAGGTTTCTTCTGGCCAGAAGCCCTCCAGATGCAACTGCACAAGTAACCAAGTGTGAAGCGTGCGGCCCATTCAAGATGATACACCAGCCAGCTCAAGCTCTCCAGACGATCCCTTTATCCTGGCCCTTCTCGGTCCAGGGGCTCGACATCTCGCCCCTTCCCCGAGCTGTCGGGGATTTGAATACTTGTACGTCAAATCGACAAGTTCACAAAGTGGCGGAAGTGGAACCAGTGAGGAAGGTGACAGACAATCGGCCGTCAAGTTCTTTAGGTCAATTGTTTGCCGTTTTGGGATTCCTAACCGGATCATCACCGACAACGGCACACAGTTCACGAGTCGAACCTTCGTGCAGTACGCCCAATATCTTGGCGCCAAGATCTGCTTTGCTTCCGTTGCTCATCCAAGGAGCAACGGTCAAGCAGAGAGAGCAAACGCTGAAGTGCTGCGAGGACTCAAGACCAGAACTTTCGACAGGCTGCACAAGTGCGGAAGGAACTGGATCGAGGAGCTGCCAGTGGTTCTTTGGTCGATCGAACGACGCCAAATCGAGCCATCGCCGACACCCTTTGCTCTAGTCTACGGAGCAGAGGCAGTTCTCCCACGGAACTCGTATCTACGGGTCACCTCGAGTGCTCGCTATGATGAGCTTGAGCAAGAGCAGCTGCGACAAGATGACGCTGCTCCTCGAGGAAGATCATCTTCAGCTATTGTACGAGCTGCTCGTTACCAGCAAGCTTTGCGCCGCTACCATAGCCGCAGTTAATGCCGAAGTTTCGAGGAAGGCGACCTTGTTCTTCGCGCTCAATCCGCCAAGAATTCCAACAAGTTGACGCTGAAGTGGGAGGGCCCTTATCGGGTAAAACGAGTCACTCGGCCCGGCGCTGTCCGCCTTGAGACCGAAGACGGCTTTCCGGTGAGCAATTCCTGGAACATAGAGCATCTTCGCAAGTTTTACCCATGAGGCGCGGTTGCGGAACCTGCTCCAAGAACCACCCTTTGTACAAGTCTTGCCGCTGTTGCATGTAATCCTTTGTACAAAGCCGGCGCAGACCCTTGCATCAAGAAAGCCTATGGTTGCGCACATTTTCGTTAATACAAGCCTTCATAGTAAAATATGCATGTGTTTACTAACATCTTGTGCAGCACCCGCACCGTAAGTTTATAATGAGCCATTAGGCTCCACAACTTTCTTTTCTTCTTTCTTCTCAAACAAGAAGAAGGTTCATCCACCCACAAGTTAACCGGGGGGAGAGGAGGAGATAATGATGTGGGCCGACAAGCGTCGCTCGAGGAACTGTCGCCTTGCCGGAGAATGGACAACAGAAAAGCTAAGTTGCTAAGTTTAAGCGACCAGTTTTAGATTTTCAAGTTATCTTCCTCGAACGATAGTACTTTGTATGGAAAACCTGTGCGCGGAGGAACCAAATCGTGACTGGTCGCGCCCTTACTTTGTTTCGAGTCCGCTCAACAATTTAAGTGAGCTGCGACTAGTCCGCGACGAGGTTGCTTGTCGGTAGCGACCCCACCGCAGTTGCTGAAGTTCCGCTTTCGGCGCCATGGCAAGGGTGCTGCGCACCGCAAGTTTCCCTGAAAGCGTAGGGTGAAAAAATACAAGGGAAGAAATCGAGTAAAGGAGAATAACGTTGCATTCGATGGCCTAAGATAGTGTATATTACAAAAATAGCTTATCACGGCACTAGCTAAATCGTTCTCAGAACTGAAATAGCAGCGAAGAGAAGGAAGGTGCGCTTGAAGATCAAGCCCCGGCAAGCCAGAGTTGCCGGGGGCTGCGGCAAGTTAGAGTTGCCGGGGACGGCGGCAAGCCAGATTTGCCGGGGGCTGCTGTATCAGATAAGCCTTTCGTCCTTTCTCAAACATCCCTCTTTCATTAAAAACATTCTTCTCGGATACAGTCCGTGGAGAGTGAAAAACATGAAAGAGAGGATTACAAGTTCTTAAATCAGATAAGGCCCAAGGCTTACAAGTTAAAAGATAAGATGCCCATAATCCTCTTATGTCCCTATCTTCGTGGAGGTAGGTTAAGGAGGCGGAAGGGCAAAAGGAGCGCCTCGCTGAGCTACAGTGCGAAGGCACCAAGGAACATGCCGGGGGCTCTCCGAGCTTGGCGGGACGGCGGCGACGAAGCAGAGCTCAAGACGGGCGGCAGGACGTCAAGATGTTGTCGAGGGCACTACGCCTCGTACTCCGACTTGACGGCCTTGTCGCCAGCCCTCTTCCCTTCCGCAGCCTCCCCACGCCAGCCACCCAAGGAGACGACCCGGGAGTTCAAGGAGCCGCGACACGGATGATGGGGTCGCCAGGTGGCCATGGGGGCGGCGCCGACAACTAGTCGGGCCCGCTACCCTCGTCGTCGCTGTCGCTCTCCTCCTCGCCACTCTCGCCGAGGAGGAATCGTCGCTGTCGGAGGAGCTATCCACGCAGCACCTTGCCCGAGTGCCAAGATCACCAAGACCTTGACGGAGAGGAGGTCACCTCCATTAACTTAAAATGGAGGTAAACCCCGCCAAACAGGTTGTGGATACGCATAACGCCTTCCACCCACGATCAAGATACATCACATTAGGGGCTGGGAATACAACGCGGACTCGCGTGCCGCTAATCCCACAGCCCTCATGTGCAATCTCAACGTCTCGGGCGGATCCGACTCCATCGCCATCGCAAACGGAGCTAGAAGCCGGAGACGACGACGAGGCGCCAGCGAAGCTTGGACGAAGAACTGCAAGGGTCGTCCCCGTATGGACCGCCTGGGAGAGAAACCGCCCGGCGGGGCGGAGACGGCATGCCGCCCGCCCGCCTCTTCCCGAGCACCTCGAGCTGCGCCACGACCTCGCCCCCGGAGGGGAACCGCCGACGGAGGCGGAGACGGCGCACCGCCTCGTCCGCCTCTCCCCCGGGCTCCTCGGCCTCGTCCACGACCTCGCCCCCTCCCTCTTCCCCTTGCGGCTGGCTCTGCCACCCCGGGCGTGGGATTGGGAGGGGTGCGCTGTCTCGCTGCGACCCTCGCCGCCACCGATGGAGAACCAAGGTTCCCTTTCTCCATGGCAAAAGGGAGAAAGGGGAACAGAAGCTGAAGAAAGAAAGAGATGGGAGGGTGCGGGCTCCTACGCTCCCCTTCCGCCCTCCTTAAAAGAAGCAAGGTGGGGGCTCGGCCGCCCCGCTCGACGAATCAAGGCACAGGGAGAGCAGGGAATCAGGGCAGACCTGCTGCCTCTGCTCACAACGACCCAGCTTCCCACTTCCACCGCCCGTGACCCCGAGTGCATGGGAACCACGTGGCGGAGATCCAGAACTGAGGCGACAGATGAGGTGACCTCACACGCCGCCCACTTCACCCACGACACCACAATTAACGCGTGCCGTTACAGAGGAACGCGGTGGGTGCATGCCGTTCGTGGGAGACGTGGTGGGTCCAAGGCAAGTAACGGCGTAATCAAGACCACGCGCCCGCAGCACTGTTTTGGGCCTGGCCCAACAGAGCTCTGGCGCCGTGTGGCCCAGCCGGGGGCTCTGTCGGTGTACTAGAGTAGGGTACCCTAGTACCCCGAACTCGTCACGGACAGATTCTGCGCCCAGGCAGGGCTGGCTTGATGGCCACCAAGATCCTCAGCGGCTCCTTTGGAGCCATTCAAGAACAAAGTAGTCAAGACCCGGCAAGAGGAGCTTGCCGGAAGGCCACTAAGGGCAAAGGAACGAGGCCCCGGCAAGAGGAGCTTGCCGGGAAGGCTTGGCGGCACCTTGAACCCCCAAGCGCGACAAGGTTCCCGCCATGCAAGGCGCTTGCCGGGCGGGCGACCTCTCTTCATCTCCGCTCCAGCTCACCCGCCAACGTGTCACCACGGGCTCCCCAAGCTGGCGTGTCGATGGGCTGTACAGCCAGCGGGAGTAGCGACAAACAAGCGCCGACAAGCCACCATCGTGGCGGACGGAGGCGCACTTAACGGTCCTGTTACCTTTGTTCGGGCGATCGAGACGGGCATTGATGACCCTTGTCCATTGCCGTCGAGTTAGGTATAGGTTATCTTGTACACTGTACAAAGCGTGTACCTACCTATGTTTTTACCATTGTAACCTTATCTACTTGCCACATGTGGTAACCCCTTTTGCCTATAAAAGGAGGCCCGAGGGCAACGTAGAAGGGGTTCGGCTGGTTTCGGTCCAGCTCCAGCTTAGTTCATCACATTCAGGCTAGGTTTTGTAGCCCGCATTGCTCCCTAGCAAGAAAAGAAGAGAATCCACAAAGCAGCAGTAGGAGTATTATCTCTCCGGAGAGCTCCGAAGCTGGGTAAAAACCCCTCGTGCGCATTGCCTCGACCCGCTCTTTGTGCAATCTCCGCCCCCTCCGAACCACAAAGGGACCCAGGTCCCGTAGGTGCTCGTGGGGCACGATCAGTTCTTCCCCCCGACAATAGCATATTCTTAACATGATCCACATGTATGTAAAGTTGACACTCTTCCAAAATAGTGGGATTAACATTAACTAAAGTCATGACCTCTCCAAACCCACTTTTATCAAAAACTTCATAAGATTGAACATTCTCCAAATATGTGGGATCTAAAGTTGACACTCTTCCAAACCCGCTTTCAATATTATTGCAAACATTATTATCAATCTCATATTCATCATGAGGCTTAAATAAATTTTCAAGATCATAAGAAGCACTATCACCCCAATCATGATCATTGCAACTAGTAGACATAGCAAAACTAGCATCCCCAAGCTTAGGTTTTGCATATTATTAGCACAATTGACATCAAGATAATTTATAGTAAAATCATTGAAATCATGCTTTTCATCGAGGGAACTATCAAGCATGGGTGCAATAGCAACAATCTCATTTTTAACATAAGGAACTACAGCAAATTCGTCTTCATAAATATTGGCATCATGGCCACAAGAATAGCGAGCATCATGTTCGTCAAGGGATATTTCAACCAAATCATCGGAATCATCATTATCTATAGATTCATGCATATCATTATTTTCTTCCAAAGCAATGGTCATTCTTTCAATAAATTCTTGGACATAGACATTATGAGCAAAGTTTTCATTGCAATAAGTATGACGGAATTTTCAGATTTGTTGAGAGTAAAATCATACTTTTCAATCAAAGAAGCAACTTCATGAGCACCCTTAAAAATGACAAATTCTTCAATTTGTTCGATATCATAGTAGCTATAAACACCCTTTGCATAAGAAGATAATATTTCATTATCATTGAATTCACATAGGTAGGGAAGGTGTTTTTATGGTTCTTAGAGCAACAAGTAATATCACAAATTTCACAAAGATTCCAAGCATAACACAACAATTTGTTTATTTGATTCCATAAGAGTTTCCCTTTTTCAGACAAACGGTGACGCACAAAATGAGCATGCTCGTCTAAAGATTTCCCATCAACTAGGCTAGTTGGGGTTTTAGCATGAGCGCATAAGGATCGAAGATGATCCAAGTAGAACACTTTAAGTGGATCCATATCAATAGATTTTTAGCAAGCAAAGATGCAAGCAAATAAAAGGCACGTGGAAACACAAATAGAAAGGCATACGGGAAGAAGGCAAATAAAATGGGGGAGAGGAAAACGAGAGGCAAATGACAAATAATGTAATGTGGGAGATAAGGGTTTGTATGGGTGTCGGTGTCAAAACCGGCGGATCTCGGGTAGGGGGTCCCGAACTGTGCGTCTAGGCGGATGGTAACAGGAGACAAGGGGCACGATGTTTTTACCCAGGTTCGGGCCCTCTCGATGGAGGTAAAACCCTACTCATGCTTGCTTAATATTGATGATATGGGTAGTACAAGAGTAGATCTACCACGAGATCAGAGAGGCTAAACCCTAGAAGCTAGCCTATGGTATGATTGTTGTTCGTCCTACGGACTAAAACCCTCCGGTTTATATAGACATCGGAGAGGGCTAGGGTTACACAGAGTCGGTTACAATGGTAGGATATCTACCTATCCGTATCGCCAAGCTTGCCTTCCACGCCAAGGAAAGTCCCATCCGGACACGGGACGAAGTCTTCAATCTTGTATCTTCATAGTCCAAGAGTCCGGCCAAAGGTTATAGTCCGGCTACCCGGACACCCCCTAATCCGGGACTTCCTCAGTAGCCCCCGAACCAGGCTTCAATGACGATGAGTCCGGCACGCAGATTGTCTTCGGCATTGCAAGGCGGGTTCTTCTCCAAATTCTGTGTACCTGTTGAATAGTGTCCGGCTTCTCGTAAATATTGCGCTCCTTGGCTTCCACGCCCAATAATGGCCATCTTCCACGTGTCAAACGAATGCGAAAAGCCAGGGTATTTTTACATTTACCCCCCTAGCTGCGCAAATGAGCTGCCTATGAAAGAGACGAGGATCTACATCCGAATCACACCATCCTCCCTTCGCGAGCATTCATCGGAGCGCCTCCGACAGAAATCCATTCCATCATGGCTAGTCGACGCAGCTCCTCCTCTCGCCCTCCCAGCCCTCAGCCCGGATATTGGGAGAGATGTTCCGTCCCGCACAGCGAGCTAGTGACGCTCCAAACCAAGGGATTCCTTCCCCCGGCCTTTATGGTCCCAGTTCGAGCCGGACTCGCCACCTATAATGGCGGAAAGCAAGCGGAGAGCATCCCCAATCCCTCCAAAGGAGAGCGGGTATGCCTTGTCCCTTATTTGATTAGAGGGCTCGGATTTCCAATTCATCCGTTTCTCCGGGGGGCTCCTGGAGTTCTACAGCCTCTAGTTGCACAACCTTACGCCCGCCTCCATTTTGCATATTGCGGGCTTCGTAGCCCTTTGCGAGCTGTTTTTGGGCATCGAGGCTCATTTTGCGCTGTGGAAGAAGCTGTTCTGCCTTGTGCCCCGTTCTCAGGAGGGGTCTGTTGGAAATATGCCCTAGAGGCAATAATAAAAGCATTATTATTATATTTCCTTGTTCATGATAATTGTCTTTTATTCATGCTATAACTGTATTATCCGGAAATCCTAATACACGTGTGAATACATAGACTACAATACGTCCCTAGTAAGCCTCTAGTAGACTAGCTCGTTGGTCAACAGATAGTCATGGTTTCCTGACTATGGACATCAGATGTCATTGACAATGGGATCACGTCATTAGGAGAATGACGTGATGGACAAGACCCAATCCTAAGCATAGCACAAAGATCGTGTAGTTCGTTTTGCTAGAGCTTTTCCAATGTCAAGTATCTCTTCCTTAGACCGTGAGATCGTAACTCCCGGATACCGTAGGAGTGCTTTGGGTGTACCAAACGTCACAACGTAATCGGGTGACTATAAAGGTGCATTACGGTATCTCCGAAAGTGTCTGCATTGGGTTGACACGGATCGAGACAGGGATTTGTCACTCCGTATGACGGAGAGGTATCACTGGGCCCACTCGGTAGTGCATCATCATAATGAGCTCAAAGTGATCAAGTGTCTGGTCACGGGATCATGCATTACGGTACGAGTAAAGTGACTTGCCGGTAACGAGACTGAACGAGGTATTGGGATACCGACGATCGAGTCTCGGGCAAGTAACATACCGTCTGACAAAGGGAATAGCATACGGGGTTGCTTGAACCCTCGACATCGTGGTTCATCCGATGACATCATCGAGGAGCATGTGGGAGCCAACATGGGTATCCAGATCCCGCTGTTGGTTATTGACCGGAGAGCGTCTCGGTCATGTCTGCATGTCTCCCGAACCCGTAGGGTCTACACACTTAAGGTTCGGTGACGCTAGGGTTACTAGGAAGACTTGTATGTGATTACCGAATGTTGTTCGGAGTCCCGGATGAGATCCCGGACGTCACGAGGAGTTCCGGAAGGGTCCGGAGGTAAAGATTTATATATGGGAAGTTGTCAAACGGACACCGGAAAGGTTTCGGGTCATATCGGAATTATGGAGGGGCCACCGGAAGGGTTCCGGAGGACCACCGGAGGGGCCACCTCCCGGGGCCACTTTGGGCTTGTGGGAGGCAGCCAGCCTGGAGGGCTGGGCTCACCCCCCCTTGGCCCATGCGCCTAGGGTTGAGGGGGAACCCTAAGGGGCGCCCCTTGCTTGGGGGCAAGCCCCTCCCCTTAACCGCCCCCTCTAGATGCATCTAGAGGGGCCGCCCTCCTCCCTTCCCCTATAAATAGAGGGGTGAGGGAAGGGCTGCAACACACAATTGAAGGCGCAGCCCCTCCCCTCCCCAACACCTCTCCTTCTCCGTGTGCGCTTGGCGAAGCCCTGCCGGAGAATTGTCACTCCTTCATCATCACGCCATCGTGCTGCTGTTGGAGTCATCTTCCTCAACCTATCCTTCCTCCTTGCTGGATCAAGACAGAGGAGACGTTGCCCGTACCGTACGTGTGTTGAGGTGCTGTCCGTTCAGCGCTTTGGTCATCGGTGATCCGAGTACGACTCCATCATCACCATCCCCTCGAAAGCTTCCGCACGCGATCTACAAGTGGTATGCAGATGCAAACTCACTCCCTTGACTCATTGCTTAGATGAACTCATAGATGGATCTAGGTGAAACCGTAGGAAAAATTTTAATTTTCTGCAACGTTCCCCAACAGTGGCATCATGAGCTAGGTCTATGCATAGTTCTCTATTGCACGAGTAGAACACAATTTAGTTGTGGGCGTGGATCTTGTCAACTTACTTGCCGCTACTAGTCTTATCTTGCTTCCACGGTATTGTGGGATGAAGCGGCCCGGACAAACCTTACACGTACGCTTACGTGAGACCGGTTCCACCGACTAACATGCACTAGTTGCATAAGGTGGCTAGCGGGTGTCTGTCTCTCCCACTTTAGTTGGAGCGGATTCGATGAAAAGGGTCCTTATGAAGGGTAAATAGAAGTTGACAAGATCACGTTGTGGTGATTCGTAGGTAAGAAAACGTTCTTGCTAGAACCCAATTGCAGCCACGTAAAAGAGGCAACAACAATTAGAGGACGTCTAACTTGTTTTTGCAGCAATTGTCATGTGATGTGATATGGCCAAGTTGTGATGAATGATGAATGACATATTGTGATGTATGAGATCATGTTCTTGTAATAGGAATCACGACTTGCATGTCGATGAGTATGACAACCGGCAGGAGCCATAGGAGTTGTCTTTATTTTTGTATGACCTGCGTGTCATTAAAGAACGCCATGTAAATTACTTTACTTTATTGCTAAACGCGTTAGCCATAGAAGTAGAAGTAGTCGTTGGCGTGACAACTTCATGGAGGCACAATGATGGAGATCATGATGATGGAGATCATGGTGTCATGCCGGTGACAAGATGATCATGGAGCCCCGAAGATGGAGATCAATGGAGCTATATGATATTGGCCATATCATGTCACTACTATATAATTGCATGTGATGTTTATTATGTTTATACATCTTGTTTACTTAGAACGACGGTAGTAAATAAGATGATCCTTACAACAATTTCAAGAAGTGTTTCCCCTAATCGTGCACCGCTGCTAAAGTTCGTCGCTTCTAAGCACCACGTGATGATCGGGTGTGATGGATTCTTACGCTCACATACAACGGGTGTAAGACAGATTTACACACGCAAAACACTTAGGGTTAACTTGACGAGCCTAGCATGTACAGACATGGCCTCGAACACGGAGACCGAAAGGTCGAACACGAGTCGTATGGAAGATACGATCAACATGAGAATGTTCACCGACGATGACTAGTCCGTCTCACGTGATGATCGGACACGGCCTAGTCGACTCGGATCGTGTAACACTTAGATGACTAGAGGGATGTCTAATCTGAGTGGGAGTTCATTTAAATAATTTGATTAGATGAACTTAATTATCATGAACTTAGTCTAAAACTTTTGAATGATATGTCTTGTAGATCAAATGGCCAACGCTCATGTCAACTTGAACTTCAACGCGTTCCTAGAGAAAACCAAGCTGAAAGATGACGGCAGCAACTATACGGACTGGGTCCGAACTTGAGGATCATCCTCATAGCTGCCAGAAACAATATGTCCTAGAAGGACCGCTAGGTGACGCCCCGTCCCTGAGAACCAAGACATTATGAATGCTTGGCAGTCTCGTCTTGATGATTACTCCCTCGTTCAAGCGGCATGCTTTACAGCTTAGAACCGGGCTCCAAAAGCGTTTTGAGCATCACGGAGCATATGAGATGTTCGAGGAGCTGAAACTTGTTTTCCAAGCTCACGCCGGGTCGAGAGATATGACATCTCCGACAAGTTCTATAGTTGTAAGATGGAGGAAAATAGTTACACAAGTGAGCACATTCTCAAGATGTATGGGTTGCACAACCGTATGACCCACTGAATATTAACCTCCTCGATGAGGCGGTCATTGACAGAATCCTCCAGTCGCTCCCACCAAGCTACAAGAGCTTTGTGATGAACTACAATATGCAGGGGATGGTAAAGACCATTCCTGAAGTATTCTCTATGCTGAAGTCAGCCGAGGTTGAAATCAAGAAAGAACATCAAGTGTTGATGGTCAATAAGACCACTAAGTTCAAGAAGGGCAAGGGCAAGAAGAACTTCAAGAAGGACGGCAAGGAGGTTGCCGCGCCCGGTAAGCAAGTTGCCGGGAAGAAGTCAAAGAATGGACCCAAACCCGAGACTGAGTGCTTTTATTGCAAGGGAGGGTCACTGGAAGCGGAACTGCCCCAAATACTTAGCGGACAAGAAGGCCGACAACACCAAAGGTATATTTGATATACATGTAATTGATGTGTACTTTACCAAGACTCGTAGTAACTCCCGGTATTTGATACCGTGCCGTTGCTCATATTTGTAACTCACAGCAGGAGCTGCGGAATAAGCGGAGACTGGCAAAGGGCGAGGTGACGATGCGCGT
This sequence comes from Aegilops longissima, assembly GCA_021605205.1. Lineage (NCBI taxonomy): Eukaryota > Viridiplantae > Streptophyta > Magnoliopsida > Poales > Poaceae > Aegilops > Aegilops longissima. Next base: position 25,905 of record JAHIAM010006377.1, on the reverse strand, counting down.
CGGGAATGGTTCCAGAGTCGATGTGATCGCCGTCGGCACGCTACCTCTTCATTTACCTACGGGATTAGTTTTGAACCTTAATAATTGTTATTTGGTGCCAAGTTTGAGCATGAATATTGTATCTAGATCTCGTTTAATGCGAGATGGCTACTCATTTAAATCCGAGAATAATGGTTGTTCTATTTATATGAGAGATATGTTTTATGGTCATGTCCGATGGTCAATGGTTTATTCTTAATGAATCTCGGCGTAGTATTACACATGTTCATAGCGTGAATACCAAAAGATGTAAAGTTGATAACGATAGTCCCACATACTTGTGGCACTGCCGCCTTGGTCACATTGGTGTCAAGCGCATGAAGAAGCTCCATGCTGATGGACTTTGGAGTCTTTAGATTATGAATCATTTGACACATGCGAACCATGCCTCATGGGCAAGATGACCAAGACTCCGCTTCTCCGAACAATGGAGCAAGCAACCAACTTGTTGGAAATCATACATACCGATGTGTGCGGTCCAATGAGCGTTGAGGCTCATGGAGGATATCGTTATGTTCTCACTCTCACAGATGACTTGAGTAGATATGGGTATGTCTACTTGATGAAACACAAGTCTGAGACCTTTGAAAAGTTCAAGGAATTTCAGAATGAAGTAGAGAATCAACGTGACCAAAGATAAAATTCTTACGATCGGATCGTGGAGGAGAATATTTAAGTCACGAATTTGGTACACACTTAAGAAAATGTGGAATCATTTCACAACTAACGCCACCGAACACCTCAACAGAACGGTGTGTCCGAACGTCGTGTCGCACTCTATTGGATATGGTGCGGTCTATGATGTCTCTTACTGATTTACCGCTATCATTTTGGGGATACGCCTAGAGACAGCTACATTCACTTTAAATAGGGCACCGCCTAAGTCCGCTGAGACGACACCGTATGAATTATGGTTTGGGAAGAAACCTAAGTTGTCGCTTTCTAAAAGTTTGGGGATGCGATGCTTATGTCAAGAAACTTCAACCCGAAAAGCTCGAACCCAAGTCGGAAAAATGCGCCTTCATAGGATACCCTAAAGAAACCATTGGGTATACCTTCTACTTAAGATCCGAGGGCAAGATCTTTGTTGCCAAGAACGGATCCTTTCGGAAAAAGATTTCTCTCGAAAGAAGTAAGTGGGAGGAAAGTAGAACTCGATGAAGTACTACCTCTTGAACAGGATAGTAGTGCAGCTCAGAAAATGTTCTGTGATGCCTACACCAACCAAGAGGAAATTAATGATGATGATCAAGGTACTTCGGATCAAGTTGCTCTTGAACTCAGAGGTCCACAAGGACACGTTCCACACCAGAGTGGTACGACAACCCTGTCCCGGAAATCATGTTGTTAGACAATGGTGAACCTTCAACTATGAAGAAGCGATGGCGGCCCAGATTCCAACAAATGGCTAGAAGCCATGAAATCCGAGATAGAATCCATGTATGAAAACAAAGTGTGGACTTTGACCGACTTGTTCGATGATCGGCGAGCGATAGAAAACAAATGGATCTTTAAGAAGAAGACGGACGCGATGGTAATGTCACCATCTATAAAGCTCGACTTGTCGCTAAGGGTTATCGGCAAGTTCAAGGGATTGACTACGATGAGACTTTTTCTCCCGTGGCGAAGCTTAAGTCCGTCCAATCATGTTAGCAATTGCCGCATACTATGATTATGAGATATGGCAGATGGACGCCAAAACAGCGTTCCTTAACGGTTATCTTAAGGAAGAGCTGTATATGATGCAGCCGAAGGTTTTGTCGATCCTAAGAATGCTAACAAAGTATGCAAGCTCCAATGATCCATTTATGGGCTGGTGCAAGCATCTCGAGTTGGAACATTCGCTTTGATGAGATGATCAAAGCGTTTAGTTTATGCAGACTTATGGAGAAGCCTGCGTTTACAAGAAAGTGAGTGGGAGCTCAGAGCATTTCTCATATTATATGTAGATGACATACTTGATGGGAAATGATATAGAATTCTTGGACAGCATTAAGGCCTACTTGAATAAGTGTTTTTCAATGAAGGACCTTGGAGAAGCTGCTTATATATTAGGCATCAAGATCTATAGAGATAGATCGAGACGCCTCATAGGTCTTTCACAAAGCACATACCTTGATAAGATTTTGAAGAAGTTCAAAATGGATCAGTCCAAGAAGGGTTCTTGCCTGATTGCAAGGTGTGAGATTGAGCTCAGTCAATGCCCACCACGGCAAAAGATAAAGAAGAGATGAGTGTCATCCCTATGCCTCAGCCATAGGATCTATTATGTATGCCATGCTGTGTACCTGACCTGATGTAAACCTTGCCGTAAGTTTGGTAGGAAGGTACCAAAGTAATCCGGCAAGGAACACCGGACAGCGGTCAAGAATATCCTAAAGTACCGAAAAGGACAAAGGACATGTTTCTCGTTTATGGAGGTGACGAAGAGCTCGTCAGAAGGGTTACGCCGACGCTAGCTTCGACACAGATCTGGATGACTCTAAGTCACAAACCGGATACATGTATATGTTGAATGGTGGAGCAGTAAGCTGGTGCAGCTGCAAGCAGAGCGTCGTGGCGGGATCTACATGTGAAGCGGAGTACATGGCAGCCTCGGAGGCAGCGCATGAAGCAATTTGGGTGAAGGAGTTCATCACCGACCTAGGAGTCATACCCAATGCGTCGGGGCCGATCAAACTCTTTTGTGACAACACTGGAGCTATTGCACTTGCCAAGGAGCCCAGGTTTCACAAGAAGACCAGGCACATCAAGCGTCGCTTCAACTCCATCCGTGAAAATGTTCAGGATGGAGACATAGAAATTTGTAAAGTGCATACGGATCTGAATGTCGCAGATCCGTTGACTAAACCTCTTCCATGGGCAAAACATGATCAACACCGTAACTCTATGGGTGTTCGATTCATCACAATGTAACTAGATTATTGACTCTAGTGCAAGTGGGAGACTGTTGGTAATATGCCCTAGAGGCAATAATAAAAGCATTATTATTATATTTCCTTGTTCATGATAATTGTCTTTATTCATGCTATAACTGTATTATCCGGAAATCGTAATACACGTGTGAATACATAGACTACAATCGTCCCTAGTAAGCCTCTAGTAGACTAGCTCGTTGGTCAACAGATAGTCATGGTTTCTGACTATGGACATCGATGTCATTGATAACGGATCACGCCATTAGGAGAATGACGTGATGGACAAGACCCAATCCTAAGCATAGCACAAAGATCGTGTAGTTCGCTTTTGCTAGAGCTTTTCCAATGTCAAGTATCTCTTCCTTAGACCGTGAGATCGTAACTCCCGGATACCGTAGGAGTGCTTTGGGTGTACCAAACGTCACAACGAATCGGGTGACTATAAAGGTGCATTACAGGTATCTCCGAAAGTGTCTGCATTGGGTTGACACGGATCGAGACAGGATTTGTCACTCCGTATGACGGAGAGGTATCACTGGCCCACTCGGTAGTGCATCATCATAATGAGCTCAAAGTGATCAAATGTCTGGTCACGGATCATGCATTACGGCACGAGTAAAGTGACTTGCCGGTAACGAGACTGAACGAGGTATTGGGATACCGACGATCGAGTCTCGGGCAAGTAACATACCGTCTGACAAAGGGAATAGTATACGGGGTTGCTTGAACCCTCGACATCGTGGTTCATCCGATGACATCATCGAGGAGCATGTGGAGCCAACATGGGTATCCAGATCCCGCTGTTGGTTATTGACCGAGAGCGCCTCGGTCATGTTCAGATGTCTCCCGAACCCGTAGGGTCTACACACTTAAGGTTCGGTGACGCTAGGGTTACTAGGAAGACTTGTATGTGATTACCGAATGTTGTTCGGAGTCCCGGATGAGATCCCGGACGTCACGAGGAGTTCCGGAAGGGTCCGGAGGTAAAGATTTATATATGGGAAGTTGTCAAACGGACACCGGAAAAGTTTCGGGTCATATCGGAATTATGGAGGGGCCACCGGAAGGGTTCCGGAGGACCACCGGGAGGGGCCACCCCTCCCGGGGGCCACTTTGGCTTGTGGGAGGCAGCCAGCCCCTGGTGGGCTGGGCGCACCCTCCCTTGGCCCATGCGCCTAGGGTTGAGGGGGAACCCTAAGGGGCGCCCTGCTTGGGGGCAAGCCCTCCCTTGTCCGCCGCCCCCTCTAGATGCATCTAGAGGGGCCGCCCCTCCTCCTTCCCTATAAATAGAGGGGTGAGGGAGGCTGCAACACACAATTGAAGGCGCAGCCCTCCCTCCCAACACCTCTCCTTCTCCGTGTGCGCTTGGCGAAGCCCCGCCGAGAATTGTCACTCCTTCATCATCACGCCGTCGTGCTGCTGTTGGAGCCATCTTCCTCAACCTCTCCTTCCTCCTTGCTGGATCAAGATAGAGGAGACGCGTTGCACTGCACGTCGTGTGTGAACGCGGAGGTGCTGTCCGTTCAGCGCTTTGGTCATCGGTGATCCGAGTACGACTCCATCATCACCATCCCTCGAAAGCTTCCGCACGCGATCTACAAGTGGTATGTAGATGCAAACTCACCCTTGACTCGTTGCTTAGATGAACTCATAGATGGATCTTGGTGAAACCGTAGGAAAATTTTTAATTTTCTGCAACGCTCCCCAACAGGGTCGATATATCAAGTGGGCGGAGCGAACTATGGCGCATCGCCGGACCGGATATCTATCCGAACCCAAGAAGGCGTCCAAGACTAGCCTTCGAATGGTTTATATAGAAGATGTCCCCTGCGGACCCTGTTCGGATCGGCCTCCTCGAGTTCAATAATGCTCCTTTGAAGAAGCGCCTAAGTCAAGCGCCCACGGAGCCCTCGTAAGGAAAATGACAGGGACATCCTTTACCTGATGAGCCGGATAAGGTTGTTAGCTCATTCCGGACTGACCATGATCGAGGTCATGGCCACATGCATTATGCGGGGGGTGCAACCGCTTCAGTATAGAGGCCAACCCATGTGGGATTTCAACAGGGAGGATGATGCCACCCGCTACGGCCGTAAGGGGCCGGGATCGATTGCCGGTCTGACGAAGATCTTGTCCGCATTGTACAAGCGAGAAGAGGAGGAATTTCTCTGCGTCAATCCACAGGGCGGATTTTCTATGAACAATCCTCCAAGCTGGATAAGAGGACACTTCTTTTTGCCCATCCGATCCATATTCCCGTAGTCAAGTATCTCATCTTGTGATTTCGAGGCAGGAACTACGCCAGGCCGTAAAGGATATAAACAGCCCTCCTCCACAACCCGAGGATCCGAAACGGTTCCTCGATCCGGCCTCCCAAGAGGATCCGGACATATCCGTGGAGCTGATTGATGGGGTATTTTACCAACTGAGCATCGACAATGCCTTGGTCGCCATCACGGCCGATTACCCCGGAATACTTCCAGCCTCACAGGTAACTAAGACCGAAGTCCCAATACTTTGAAAATGATCCATCCGTGCTTATTTTTGATCACCGTATACCAATGGTGTTTTGCAGGGAAAGTCCTTGAGGCGGAAGGCCGAGCCTGCGGTGGCTAGCCAACAAGGGGCAGCAAGGCCCAGCAGGCTGAAAAGAAGTGCGGTCCGGATTGAGACGCCGGGCAAGAACGGTATGGCGTGCCATCTTATTCCCAGGTTTTATTCCTCATATGCATTAACGCCGTGCTCTCTTCAGGAAAAAGAGCGCTCGCCGGACTATATCTGGAGAGATTGCCACTCGCGCCTCCACCAGCCAGGCTCCAAGGCCGGGTCCGGAAGCGGAGGCGAACACGAGGCGCACACCGGATGCTCCTCCGACAGAGGATGCGGACGAGATGGCTGCCACCAATTCCGAGGTGGAGAGTGCCATGAACCACAAGCGTCGCCGGACAGTTCTTCGTGACGCTTGTTTCTCCCAAGAGGCATTAGATGCCTTCAAGTCGGGAGATGCGTACCTCCGTGCCGCTCAAAATGGTCTAGCCAGACCCACGGAGCAGTATGTGAAAAACATACGGGTGAGAAAATTTGATGGTTATATATGTTAGTAGCCCCCGAGACTTGAAACAGTTAGAATAACTGATTTAAGGATCATTTGTTATGTAGGATCTTACAGAAAAGAATACCCAACTGTCCCAGGAGCTGGAAGAGTGCAAAGCCCAACTTCAGGCCGCACTAGCCGCGGCAGGGGAAGCCAGAGAGACCCCCTCTGGTAATATATGCTTCGAAAGATAAGTATGTTGTGAAGTGCGGCGTGTGTATAAATCTGACAATAACATTGCAGATGGCACCGGAGTAGATCCGGACAAGCAACAACTCTTGCGTCGGTTAAAGGCCGGCGAGAACATGCTTACGAGGGTGAGGCAGGAGAAAAAATATTCTCCAAGATGCCAACACCCAGCTGGGCGAGGAACTAAAGGATGTTCGTGCCTAGCTGTCTGACTCTGTTAAGGAGAATCGGCGGCTTCGACGCGGCATTTTTAGTAAGTGCTTGAACGAACTTTGAAAAAGAGTTCGGCGAGGAAGTCGACTAACAGAGTTATGTCTCAGAGGTATGCTCACAGGTCGCCCCTGCAGAGGAGATGCCCGGTTCTCACGGGTGACCTTCTTCCCGAAGTTTACAACCGCATTTAACGAAGTTCGGCAGGTGATGAGAGGCATCGCCCAGGCCTTGTGGCCATCTGTCTCCCTGCCCGAAGGCCTAGGAGAGCTTGCAGAGAGGCTTAAGGGAGCGCGGCGGCGCTTCCGATTATGGAAGATATCGGCCTGCCGTCAAGGCGCCAGGAGGCTCGGCCATGGTGAAGACGCTGTACACGGTGACCCAAACCACATGGCCGAGGTCGGACACTGTGGGGCCTGATGGGAAGGAGATCCTGTGAGCTTAGTGTGCGACCAAGTAGAATTGGCCGCAGTATTCCCAACAGGCTGTAAACTAGACAGCCTATTAGATGATATTGAGGAGGAATACACCCAACAAATTGACTATGTAATTTAAGATGACATGTAAAAATGCCTTCTAGCCGGATTGTAGATCGTTTTTCATGGCGGACCTTTTCGCTTCAACCTCAGGACCCTATAGTCCGGATTGTGTCCGAATACCCTCGCGGTTATGTAAGAACCGGGGCATGCGTGGAGACCAGGCATAGGGGTCATTAGTGCTTGAATGCATAAGTGCCCAACTAGTTATGTTATATTACATGGTTAGTAAGAAACATCTTCCAGGAGAATAGTTCCGTTAGGGGTTCCTTTCCTCGGGAGGCATGCCTTAAAGTGCATGTCCGACTACTTAAAAAAGGTAAAAGCATCCGGGGCAGATAAATAAATAAGTGAGAAATCATCTTTAGTTCACCGACCGAATATTCCCTTAAGAACGCTTAGCTTTCGCTTCACCTACTGAGGTACACATCCGGCTGACCCGGCAAGAATAATCGCAGAGGTGCTCCTTTACCACCTAGCCGAACAATCGGGAACGAGGGGTAAGCACAGAGCCAGCAACCCAACTTGGCCAAAACTTAAGTCATATCGATGCATATAATGGTGAATAAAAGTTACATGCGGAAGTGTGACACATGTGTTGGGCATGAAGCTCAGATAAATAAGCTTCATTAAAGAAGCCCCAGTATAATGAGCGGATAGCGCCGATTAAAAAGTAGCAAGGCGTGAACGAGCCCATAAAGGCTATAAGAGAAGGGGGGGAGAAGGAGAGAAATGTAAGACAGCTAATGTATAAAAAATAGACAGAGGAAGGAGACGAACACAGAGTCCGGCGCTAGGCGTAGAATCTTCGGAGACGGGCTGCGTTCCATGGGTTCGCTCGAGTCGGTTATCCGATGCATCTCGCAGACGGTACGCTCCACTAGTCAGACTTGGTCAATAATAAAGGGACCTTCCCATTTGGGCTTGAGTTTGTCCTTTTCTTGTCCGACAGCGAGAACTAATTGGCCAACATTGTAAGTTTTGGCCCGCATTTCTCTTTTGATATCTTCGAGCTGCTATTGATAGAATGCGGAACGGGCTTTTGCCACGCCACGCCCTCCTCCAAGGCGTCCAAATTGTCCTGCCGATCGAAGTTTGGCTTCTCTTTCTTCGTATATGCGCACGCCGAGGTGAGTCATGAATTATGTCGCAGGCAGAACTGCCTCTGCGCTGTATACCATAAAGAATGGTGTGAACTGATGGTGCAATTCAGCGGGTCCGCAGCCCCAGTACGGAGTCGAAGCTCCTCTACCCAAAGGCGTGTTAGATTCCTTGAGGGACCGCACTAATCTGGGTTTGATGCCGCCATGATTAGACCATTTGCTCGCTTGACTTGACCGTTAGTTTGAGGGTGATAGACTGAAGCATAGTCGAGCTTGATGCCCATGTTTTTGCACCAGAGTTTGACCTCGTCGGCCATAAAGTTCGAGCCGTTATCAGTGATGATGCTGTGGGGGACGCGGTAATGGTGTACGACCCCTGATATGAAGTCTATCACCGGTCCAGATTCGGCTGTCTTAACAGGCTTGGCCTCTATCCATTTGGTGAACTTATCCACCATGACCAGTAGGTATTTTTCCTTGTGGGTTCCTCCTTTAAGGGGTCCAACCATGTCAAGCCCCCAGACCACGAAGGGCCATGTGATGGGTATAGTTTGGAGGGTGGTGGGTGCCATGTGGCTTTGATTAGCAAAGAGCTGGCAACCGACGCAACGTTGGACTAAGTCCTGAGCAACTGCCCGGGCCGTCGGGCAATAAAATCCTGTATGGAAGGCCTTGCTTACAAGTGCCCGGGCTGCGGCATGGTGCCCGCCGAGTCTGGCATGAATTTCAGCCAGAAGATTCCGCCCTTCCTCTTCAGAGATACACCTTTGAAGGACTCCGGTGGTGCTTTTCTTATAAAGCTCTCCCTCATGGACTTTATAGGCTTTAGATCACCGCATTATGCAGCGTGCCTCGTTTTGGTCCTCGAGAAGTTCCTGCCTGGTTAGGTAGGCTAGGAATGGTTCTTCCACGGGGCAATGACTGCCATTATTACATGGGCTGAGGGTGTTATTTCGTTGGCAGAGCCTCCGATTATGTCAGAGTGTTTGGTGTCGGGCAGTGCGGTTGGGTCCGGGCTGTTATTTCCGGATTCCCCTTCCCATAGTACGGATGGTGTTGGGGATATAACTACTGAGTGTGAACCGCCTCGAGGGGCCGGATTACCTCGCCCATGATCGTGGCCCACGAAGGAGGCCCGAGCCCAGAGGCGTAATTAGGGTCCGCTTATGTAAACCGCCTTAGTCTTGTAACTTGTGCCAGAAGATAAGAGAGAAGAGACCGAGCCGACACCTGTATGAGCCGGTCGGGACTCAGAGACCGGCCAAGGCCAACCCGTATATAAGGGGACGATCCGGGCGGTTTAGGGACACACACGAGGCTTAGGCGGCTTATTGCTCCCTAAGCCAAATCACATCAATCCCATCACAACTAGACGTGGCTTTACCTTCATCGGCGGGCGAACTAGTATAATTCCCGTGTCTTTGTGTCCGCTTTAACCCTCTAAGTTAACCCGCTCGATGGCCCCGCGACTAAGTCCTTTCACGAGGACATCTGCCGTGACAATTCCATCGACGCTTGGCGCCACCGTGGGGCTATCGAACGATGGTTTGATGATCTTAGAGGCAAGTTTGAAGGACTCAAGGCTATGCCGTGGGCGGATGACTAAGAGTCGTCGCGCAAACTCTACATCGACGATGCGATCGGGGCCCCGGCCGCTCGATTGAGTACGGGTACCGGGTCCCTTTGGTGGCATACACGTGTTCATCGGCAAGATCGGCGAGCCAGGGCCTGGGCTGGACATCTGCACCGACCTCATCGAGACGGCTCAGCGGGCGAAGGAGAGTCCTGCCCTGCTAAACCGGCCGTCAAGCGCAGCTTTTCGAGGAGTCGCCCACGGAGACTATAGCGACCAGACCCAAATGGATCAAGTCTCGTGCTCGTTGTCATCCTCGATCAAGAATGCCGACACCACACAAGATTTCAAGGATTTATAGCAGAGTAGCAATCACACACTTATTACATCGTTGTCCACAAGGGAACTGAATACAATAATATGGCTTAAGGCCATCTAATAATAACAGCGGAAGGCTTGGAAGATAAGCGAGTCCATCAACTCCAACAGCATCACTGAGTATAGAACCACGACCTAACACCTTACTCGTCATCTGAGAAGTCTGCAACGTGAAAAGTTGCAGCCCGAAAACGGGTCAGCACATGGAATATGCTGGCAATGTAACACATAAAGAGCAATGAAAGAATAAGCCTATACTACATGCATATTTGGCTGGTGGTAAGGCTCTACGGTTACATTTGCATAAAGCTGATTTTTCCCTACATCAAAGGAATAATTTTATTTAACTATCATGGTGGTTGTTAAACATTGAGAATGGTTGACAGCATCCTCAATCCCAATTAAAAAGTACTCATCAAAACCCAATAACTTTTATTTAGAAGTAACATGTTGAGATTCACATGATAATCAAGTACCGGATACTCAAATTGTCCATAACCGGGACACGGCTAATCATGATTAGTTTATACACTCGCAGAGGTTTATGACTTTTCCCCACAAGACTCGATCGCCTCCGCTTGATTCTCGTGACTACATGGTGTTTGAGAAACGGATGACCGAGACATAGTCTTTCGTAAGCGCTTAGCACCTTACATGTGGGTAGACCGTACTCAACCTACATCCCCTACATCAGCTAGCCTACCCGTAAGAGTTCGCACGACTTAGTCAACTACGCCAGAGCCCATAATTGGCTTGTGGCTGCACACGGAAGTTTCCAGCTTGAATAATCTTATGATCCCTTAGAGCCCGGGTGGCGGTCCAAGAAATACAGTAAGTCCTCGATGGAAACCAGTGCCTCAATCCACCCAGATGTGTGTTAGGTTGCCACCTTAGATAAACCATTAATTAACAATCTCACATCTGTCATGGATATTCACTCACCCAATCCACGCCTACTAGCATAGCATGGCATGAACAAGCAAACGAGAAGTAACTCCCAAGGTTTCATAAGTAAAACAGTAATAGGTACTACTCAATCTACTTCCCAATACCCACAATTTAATTAGATCCTAATCATGCAAGTGTTTGAGGAAATAGATCTAATGCACAAAACTGGGTATGAGGAAAGATATGATCAAGTGTTACTTGCCTTGCCGATGATCCGCGAGTCCTAGAGATTCAAATAACAAGCGGCGACCGGTGATCTAACGCAGACAAACAACAAGCATACAATAAGTTCTCATCTAATGCACAGGGAAATCTCGAATAAAAGATCTAACCAGAAAGTTCAACTTAAGAACCCTGGTTGCAAAAGAATCGAATCAAAACAAACTCCGAAAGTCGAAACTCGAGAGAGAACGTCTCGATTTAGTGAACTGAAATTTGGTCAAAATTTCACAGTAGCAAAACTCTGTGAAAGTAGGGTAATCGGAACGGCGGTTTCGTTACGAAACTCCAGGCACTTGAATCACCTGATTCCGATAAACGAGCGAGAAATAAAACAGTTTTGAAAATCAGATCTGAAATCAAATCAGAAAATAACGGATTAAATCCGATTAAAAAGAAAAACGACGAACGAGTTAAAAGCGAACGTCATTAGCGTAATCTAATCTAACGAACGTTTATTGAAACGAACGGTTCGGTGAACGTCATAATAAAGAAAACCAAAAAATAAAACCAATCTAGGTTTTTTTAAAACCAACACATATTTTTTAAAAAAATAAACCGGACGGTTCACGGGAAAACCGAATCGGCGCTGGGCGGCGGTGGCTACCTCCGCGATCATTGGCGAGGTCCGCGGGGTCCCGTGGGGCTCGGCGGGTTCGGCGTCGGGGCGGCGGGGTCCACGGCGGCGGCGGCGCTGGCGGGCGGCCCATCTTGCGGGCGGGGTCGGCGCTCGGGCGCGGCGGGCGGCTCCATGGTGGGGTTGGGGAGAGAGAGAGGGGTCCGGGGGGTTATAAAGGGAGGGGGGCGGTGACTTGGGAGGGGGTCAGGGGCGCCGGGTCCGGCCGGGACTCGGGTGGCGGCGATGGCGGCGGGCGGCGGGGCTCTCCGCTCGGGCGGGCAAGCGAGGAGGAGGCGGGGTGGGCCGGGGCGCTGGCCTGGGCCTGGCTGGCTTGGGCCGGCTGGGCCTCGGTCCAGGGGGGGGCGCTGTTTTTTTTTAATAAAATTAAACCAAAACGAATAAAAAAAATACCAAACGAACTCGGATTCAAATAAAACAAATTTTCCCCGACTCCTAAAAATGAGTCGAACAAAATGAACTTTAAAACAATATACATGCAAATTTTTTTTTTAAAATGCTCATTTTTGCCTAAGCAAAATAAATCTTCCAAAACCAAATTTGGTTTATTTATAATATCTTCATTTTTCCTTATTACTTGGGAAAGTCATATTATTCCTTCTCAAAATATTTTTGGAGGAAAAACTTTATGAAGATAATTTAAATAAATCCAATGATCCTATTTTCAAAATTTGAAAATCCCAAATATGAAAATAATGAAACTTCCAACTTTCTCCGAGGGTCCTTGAGTTGCGTGAAATTTCTAGGATCGGAAAATGCGAGAAAATATGATATGCATGATGACCTAATGTATAACATTCCAAATTGAAAATTTGGGATGTTACAAACCTACCCTTTAAGATGAATCTCGCCCTCGAGATTCGGGTTGGCTAGAAAATAGGTGAGGGTGGTCCTTACAAAACTTCCTCTCTTTCCTGTGTGGCTTCATCCTCGGTGTGGTGGCTCCAATCGAACTTTGCAAAACTTGATAACCTTGCTGCGGGTAACTCACTGGCATAATCGAGAATCTTAACCGGCTTTTCTTCATATGTCAAGTCATCCTTCAACTGAATTGCCTCCAAAGTGGCACTGTGTCTCTTAACGGTACCTCTGCTATCTCGGGTGACATTTCTTCAATCGAGAAACATGGAATACATCATGAACTCCCCGACAGTCCTTCCGCAATTCCAACTTATACGCAACTTCTCCCATGCGTTGCAAAATCTTATACGGTCCAACTAAACGGGTGCTAACTTTCCTTTAACTCCAAAACGCTTAACTCCTCAAGCGGGATACTCGAGATATACTCTGCTCCAACTTCATACTCAATCGCTGGCGCTTTGAATCGGCATAGCTCTTTTCCGTTCGATCGGGCTACCTTGAGCCTGTCTCGAATCAACTTAACCTTCGCTCGCACTCCTTAATCAAATCTGGTCCAAATAATCGACGATCTCCGCCATTCCCATGACAATGGTGTCCTACACCTTCTTCCATACAAGGCCTCGAAGGTGCCATTTTTAAGCTGGTTTGGTAACTGTTATTGTAGGAAAATTCTGCATACGGCAAATTATCATCCCAACTAGATCCATAATCTAGTGCACAAGCTCTCAAAGATGTCTTCCAAAATCTGATTGACTCTCTCGCTTTGTCCATCGGTCTGTGGGTGGAAAGCTGTGCTGAATTCCAATCGGGTTCCCAATGTTTCGTGTAACCGGTTCCAAAATTTCAAGTAAACTGGGTTCCTCCGTCGATACAATGCTCCTCGAACTCCGTAAGCACACAATTCTGGTCATGTATATCTTTGCCAACTTAGCACTGCTATAGGTAGTCTTGATCGAATGAAATGAGCTACCTTGGTCAAACGGTTGACTATGACCCAAATCGAGTCATATCCTGAACGGGTCTTTGGCAAACCTGTGATGAAATCCATGCCTAGTTTATCCCACTTCCATTCGGTATCGGCAATGGTTGTAATAATCCTGCTGGCTTCGATGCTCGCCTTTACTTTCGACATACGCCGCAAACTGCTACATACTCCGCAATATCCTTCTTCATTCCGTCCACCGAAAATATTCTTCAAATCCAAATACATCTTGGTATTTCCGGTGAATCGAATAGGGTGAATCATGGGCTTTTGTAAAATCAACTTCCGATCTCTCGGGTCATTGGGCACATAAACACGGTCTTCAAACCATAGGGTATCGTGTTCATCCTCTCGAAATCCTTTAGCCTTTCCTTTGTTCATTTTCTCCTTTATAGCGGCAACTTCCTTATCCGCCTTTTGGGCTTCTCGATTTTGTCCATCAATGTCGATCAATCTCCAATGCTGCTACATAGCCTCTCGAACTATTTCCAAACATAGCTCTCAAGGTCCTCGCTAACTCATTGGGTATTCCTTCCATCATTAGGGTATTGACGTGGCTCTTACGGCTCAATGCGCCTGCTACTTACATTAGCCTTTCCGGTGGTAATGCAATCTCATATCGTAATCCTTGATTAGCTCTAACCATCTCCTCCGTCTGAGATTTAATTCTTCGTGTGAAGATGTACTTCAAACTCTTGTGATCGTATATACTTCACAATGATTTCCAATGAGAAAATGTCTCCATGTCTTCAAGGCATGCACAACGGCTGCTAACTCCAAATCATGAGTGGCATAATTCAACTCATGGGGCTTAAGTTGTCGTGAAGCATACTGAAACAACTCTTCCTTCCTGCATAAGCACTGCCCAAGTCCTCGACGTGAAGCGTGCAATACACCTCATAATCCTTAGTTTGATCCGCAATATCAAACCGGTGAGGTAACCAATCTTTTCTTCAACTCCTGAAAACTTGCCTCACAGTCCTCACCCATATGAATTTGTTTTCCTTCTTCAACAATTCAGTCATAGGCTTTGCAATTCTTGAGAAATTCTCAATGAATCTTCGGTAGTATCCTGCGAGTCCAAGGAAACTCGAATCTCTCAACTGTCGTTGGTGCTTCCCACTTGGTTACGGTCTCAACTTTTGTGGGGTCAACTGCTATCCCTTCTCCGGATATAACATGTCCGAGAAATCCAACTTCCTTTAACCAAAACTCACATTTGCTGAACTTGGCATACAACTGGTGTTCCTCGCCTCCAAAACCAATCTCAAATGTTCCTTATGTTCCTCTTCATTCTTCGAGAAAATCAAAATGTCATCGATGAACACCACGATTTAACTTGTCCAAAAATTCCATAAACACTTTGTTCATCGTGTTCATGAAATAGGCGGGTGCGTTAGTCATCCAAATGACATAATGGTATACTCATACAGTCCATATCTCGTGGTAAATGCTGTCTTGGGTATATCTTGCTCCCGAATCTTCAATCGATGGTACCACGATCGCAAGTCGATCTTAGAAAACACTTTGGCTCCTTGCAAGTTTATCAAACAGATCATTTATCATAGGTAGTGGGTACTTGTTCTTGATTGTTACTTCATTCAATCCACGGTAATCAACAACCATTCTCAAAGATCCATCCTTCTTTCCACCAACAAAACGGGTGATCCCCAAGGTGAAGAACTTGGGCTAATAAAACCTTTATCCAATAGTTCCTTAATCTGCTTCTTAATTTCGCCAAATCCTTTGCGGGCATCCCAGACGGTCGCTTCGATATCGGGCCTGTTCACGCAACAGCTCGATCAAAACTCAATGTCTCTATCCGTGGCATTCCCGGTAACTCTTCCGAAATACATCAGATAATCTTTCACCACTCGGTACTTCTTCCCGTACCACTCTCGATAAGCAATTAACTTGTGCTCTCCTCGCTCGTGCCGTGATACATACTTAATCCTTCTTCCTTCCGTGTGGTGAGCAAAATTGACCTTGTGGTACAATCTATGTTTCCTCCATACTTTGATAACCAATCCATTCCTAATATCACATCCAATCCTTGGGATTCCGTAACTATTAGGTCCGAGGGGAAAACATAGTGTCCAATCCTTAGTGGCGATCGATCACACCATTTACTAGCCATGTACTCTGCCCGGTGAGGTTACTAGCATGGGTGACCTAAGGGCTTGGGTTGGTAACTTGTACTTATCCACAAATCCCTTTGATATGTATGAATGCGATGCACCAAGATCAAAAAGAACAACTGCAGAAAAGACTTAACCAAAAACTTACCGACATCGTGATCGGGCTGATCTTCAACCTCCTCCACATCAATGTGGTTCACCTGTCCCCTGTTGAAAGGGTTGGGCTTCTTTCCGAGCTTCCATTGCCATTTCCATTCGCCTTCGGACAATCATTTGCATAATGCCCAGCCTTGCGGCACTTAAAGCAAGTAATGTGACTCAGTCTACCTTGGATGGTGTAGACGGGTTGGTGCGGTTCTGTCGTTGCTTCCTCCATTCCGTGCTCCCATTCTTGGTGCCATTATGGTTGTGCGAATTACCTCCTCCATGGGTATGCTGAAACTGAATTCTGATTTAGGGTATAACGAGGCTTCACCGGGATCCAGAGTTATACTTCCCTTGTCCATACTTCCGCTATGTTCTCAATTTGTCTGCGCTTTCCTTCAATCATGAGAGCTCGGTCTACTAACTCCCGGTAGTTGTTGAAACTTGCTACCATCAACGGCATGCTGAACTCATCATTTAGTCCTTCTAGAAACTTCTCCGCTTAGCTGCATCCGTAGCAACGCTATCCGGGGCATAACGTGCTAATTTGCTAAAGTCATCCACGATCGCCAACAGTCCTTCCTCCTTGGCGTAAGTTGCGAAACTCACGCTTCTTCATGGCCATGGCTCCTGCTGAAACATGGGCTGTGCGAAAAGCTTGTCAAACTGGTCCCATGTGATGTTGTTCACGGATAAGTGGCTGTGAAATTCTCCCACCATGTCACTGCGGGTCCTTCAAGCTGATGTGCTGCAAACTTCACTTTTCTCCATCTGTGCATCCCGCAGTGGTCAGCTCCTTCCTATCTTGCGGAGCCACCATCTGCTACAATTGGCTCGGTGCTACTGGAATACACCGGCGGGTTCAGTCTAAGGAAACGAGTCAGATGATCCGCAGGTGGTGGTGGTGGTGGTGGGTTGTTGTTGTTGTTCTGCACCAATGTTTGAATCAGGGTATTCTGCTGCTGGATCAATTGGGTGATCTCTGGCGGGAAAACGAATCCGGGGTCGCGTCTCGGAGGCATCTGATGGGTTTAGAAAAGAAGAGGAATGTAGAATAGAATGAGGTCTAAGGGGAATCACTACCCAAATGCACATGAGCAAATGCACACAAAATCACTTCATTCAATCAAACAAGGGTTACAACGATCTAACTATCGCAAAAGTGCGTGTACTATAATGTTTACATGGAGGGAATACTACTAATATGTGGGGGACTTCTACTAATTTGAACCGGTGGAAGACTCCATGATGTCTGCTCCACTTCGCCTTCAAAATCGGGTTCACTTGGATCCGAATCTGTGTCGCCGATGTTGATGTAGTCGATTGGGTGTTCGACATACGGTCTTCATTCCTGAGCGCCAACTTCTTCTTGAGTTCTTCGATCTCGTACTTAAGATCGTTATTGTGTCTTGCCGAGCTACGATCTCGCCCATGTAGTCTTTGCGTGTAGTCTTTAGTTCTTCTTCCAATTCGATGATCCTTTCCTTCGCCTTCTCGCAACTCCAACATGTCATTGACATTTGATTCTCCCGGCGTCGAATGTGCTGATTTAACTCCCGGATGAAAGCTGCAATGGACCTATCCTTCTTGGTGTTGACGACGTCCCGCTTGTCATCTCGGCGTCCGCAAATCTGGTAGATGGTGTCCTTGAGATCTTCTTGATAAACTTCTCCAATGCGCCCCATAGTGATGTGAGCTGCCATGCTCTTTCCTGCACTCCAAGTGGGTGCAATCGAAAACACTATCTATAGGCTTGGTGATTGGGGCGAATGTCCTTCCGAACGTGAGCATGAATCTTCCAAAGCTCCTCTTCAGAAGAGTGGCGTTGAAAGTCCCGTGAAGCTTGGTAATCCAATGTTCGGTACTTAGTAACTTCCTTCAAGTGAAATCCAAAAGGTGTGCCTTCATCCGTTGGGTGTACTTGATCTTCGCGTCAAATCATCCTAAAGAGAGTAGAAAAGATGAGGAGTTAGAAAATGGGAAGAGAGAGTGATCTATGGCTTTAACTTAGTGGTCGTGTCCTACAACAACAGTGTGTTTCGATACCATTCTCTCAGAGCGACCAGACCCAAATGGATCAAGTCTCGTGCTCGTCATCCTGGATCAAGAATGCTTGACACCACACAAGATTTCAAGGATTTATAGCAGAGTAGCAATCACACACTTATTACATCGTTGTCCACAAGGAACTGAATACAATAATATGGCTTAAGGCCATCTAATAATAACAGCGAAGGCTTGGAAGATAAGCGAGTCCATCAACTCCAACGGCATCACCGAGTATAGAACCACGACCTAACACCTTACTCGTCGTTCGAAAAGTCTGCAACGTGAAAAGTTGCAGCCCGAAACGGGTCAAGACATGGAATATGCCGCAATGTAACACATAAAGAGCAATGAAAGAATAAGCCTATACTACATGCATATTTGGCTGGTGGTAAGGCTCTCTGTTACATTTGCATAAAGCTGATTTTTCCCTACATCAAAGGAATAATTTTATTTAACTATCATGGTGGTTGTTAAACATTGAGAATGGTTGACAAAGATCCTCAATCCCAATTAAAAAGTACTCATCAAAACCCAATAACTTTTATTTAGAAGTAACATGTTGAGATTCACATGATAATCAAGTACCGATACTCAAATTGTCCATAACCGGGACACGGCTAATCATGATTAGTTTATACACTCTGCAGAGGTTTATGACTTTTCCCCACAAGACTCGATCGCCTCCGCTTGATTCTCGTGACTACATGGTGTTTGAGAAACGGATGACCGAGACATAGTCTTCGTAAGCGCTTAGCACCTTACATGTGGGTAGACCGTACCAACCTACATCCCCTACATCAGCTAGCCTACCCGTAAGAGTTCGCACGACTTAGTCAACTACGCCAGAGCCCATAATTGGCTTGTGGCTGCACACGGAAGTTTCCAGCTTGAATAATCTTATGATCCCTTAGAGCCCAGGTGGCGGTCCAAGAAATACAGCAAGTCTCGATGGAAACCAGTGCCTCAATCCACCCAGATGTGTGTTAGGTTGCCACCTTAGATAAACCATTAATTAACAATCTCACATCTGTCATGGATATTCACTCACCCAATCCACGCCTACTAGCATAGCATGGCATGAACAAGCAAACGAGAAGTAACTCCCAAGGTTTCATAAGTAAAACAGTAATAGGTACTACTCAATCTACTTCCCAATACCCACAATTTAATTAGATCCTAATCATGCAAGTGTTTGAGGAATAGATCTAATGCACAAAAACTGGGTATGAGAAAGATATGATCAAGTGTTACTTGCCTTGCCGATGATCCGCGAGTCCTAGAGATTCAAATAACAAGCGGCGACCGGGTGATCTAACGCAGACAAACAACAAGCATACAATAAGTACTCATCTAATGCACAGGAAATCTCGAATAAAAGATCTAACCAGAAAGTTCAACTTAAGAACCCTGGTTGCAAAAGAATCGAATCAAAACAAACTCCGAAAGTCGAAACTCGAGAGAGAACGCCTCGGTTTAGTGAACTGAAATTAGGTCAAAATTTCACAGTAGCAAAACTCTGTGAAAGTAGGGTAATCGAACGGCGGTTTCATTTTAAACTCCAGCGCTTGAATCACCTGATTCCGATAAACGAGCGAGAAATAAAACAGTTTTGAAAATCAGATCCAAATCAAATCGAAAATAACGGATTAAATCCGATTAAAAAGAAAAACGATTTAACGAGTTAAAAAGCGAACGCTCGTTAGCAGAACGAATCTAACGAACGCGTTTATTGAAACGAACGGTTCGGTGAACGTCATTAATAAAGAAAACCAAAAAAATAAAACCAATCTAGGTTTTTTTAAAAACCAACACATATTTTTAAAAAAATAAACCGACGGTTCACGGGAAAAACCGAATCGGGCGCGGGCGGCGGTGGCTACTCCGCGATCGCCGGCGAGGTCCGGCGGGTCCGCGGGCTCGGCGGGTTCGCGCCGGGCGCGGCGGGTCCACGGCGGGCGGCGTCTGGCGCGGCCCATCAAGGGCGGCGTCGGCGCTGGGCGCGGGCGGCGGTCGCTCCGGGGGTGGGGGGTTTGGGAGAGAGAGGGGGGTCCGGGGGTTATAAAGGGAGGGGCGGCGGTGGCTTGGGAGGGGTCAAGGGGCGCCGGTCCGGCCGGGACTCGGGTGGCGGCGATGGCGGCGGCGGCGGGCTCTCCGCCGGGCGGCGGCGAGGGAGGAGGCGGGTGGGCGGGCGCTGGCCTGGGCCTGGCTGGCTGGGCCGGCTGGGCCTCGGTCCAGGGGGGGCGCTGTTTTTTTTAATAAAATTAAACCAAAACGAATAAAAAAATACCAAACGAACTCGGATTAAATAAAACAATTTTCCCGACTCCTAAAAATGAGTCGAACAAAATGAACTTTAAAACAATATACATGCAAAAAATTTTAAAATGCTCATTTTGCCTAAGCAAAATAAATCTTCCAAAACCAAATTTGGTTTATTTATAATATCTTCATTTTTCCTAATTACTTGGGAAAGTCATATTATTCCTCTCAAAATATTTTTGAGGAAAACTTTATGAAGATAATTTAAATAAATCAATGATCCTATTTTCAAAATTTGGAAAATCCCAAATATGAAAATAATGAAACTTCCAACTTTCTCCGAGGGTCCTTGAGTTGCGTGAAATTTCTAGGATCGGAAAAATGCGAGAAAATATGATATGCATGATGACCTAATGTATAACATTCCAAATTGAAAATTTGGGATGTTACAGACTACGAGGGCGGATCAAGATCCGGCAGCGAAACCGTTGTCTACTCCGCGACGAGTCGTCACCGGAGAAACCGAAGTCTCTGCATCACCCGCAGGATGGCCGGATCGGGGCTGTTCCGACGGGAGAGTATTCCGACCCTTTGATCTACCCAACCGGTTGGAATCTTCATGGCCGGGTACACAAGCGACGCTTCACTTCGATCAAGGGCGCCCATGGTCGCCGGTTCAACAGCCGTGATGGCAGCCGGGAAGGAGGCCTCTGCGCTACCACCGCTCAAGTTTTATCGAGTTATTCGACGATTAGCTGCGCCATGGCGGAGGCTAACCCGGCGGATCAGGACCTGCACAACGCAGATTGCAAGGGTGAAGTAACAGATCGCTAAAGCTAAAGCGGATCTGGCAGCCGCGACGTGAGGATGGCGGCGAACGGGCCGCTGGATGCACAGTGCTTATAGGCTCATCGCCGGATCGAGTGCATCACATGAAGTCATGAAAAGGAAGTACAGATCCCGCTTGCCTTCGGTTTTCGAGGGAAGAGAGCTCTTCAATACCCCAGTAAGGGACCAGAATCCGCCGCCGTGGTAAACCGCCGAAGCACTGGACGGCCGCTACCGTTCAGCCACGCAGATAGATCTACTCGCCATCATACCGCGCCGCTTCAGTGCTGTGCAGTACACCTCCGGTCACTACTCCAACCCGATGGATAACCTGTCGCGGCTGCGGCACGATTGGAGGCGATTCCGATCGAGGGCGATTCACCGCAGGCGGTAGAAACACGCCGGGTCAAGGAGCTCTCAGACGGCCCCGCTCGCCAGAAGCGATTCATACGGTCGGATCGGATCCACTCCACCCCGCCCAAGCCGGAGTTATAGCCGGCGCGCAGATGAACCGCCGTGTCAAGCAACGCGCAGCGCGGTCCGCCTCGAGGCAACAACCCGGCCGGTGGCTTTGAAGACGCTCAAGTGGTGGTGGACCGGGCCACGGCACGTAGGGAGGCCGAGTTAGCAGCACAACATGAGGACCATCAGCTTGCGCCGTTCGTCCACCATCTTCGAACCGGGGTCACGCCTCGCTCATTGGGGTGCTTTGCCTCGCCCCCGCTTTACGCAATGTGCGCTTGCCCAAGGATTTCAAAGGGCCACGCAAGGTGCCCAATTATACCGCCGATTTGGCTCTGCAGCGTGGATAGAGAGCTATGAGATGGCCATGGAGATGCTGGATGTGGACGAAGCTGCGTGCGCGAAGTATTTCACCATGATGTTGGAAGGTACGCCCCGCATTTGGTTGAAAAATTTGCCACCCAACTCGCTTAGTTCGTGGACCCGCCACGGACCCGCTTATTCAAAATTTCAAAGACACCTGTAAACAGCCCATGTCCGTGGTGGATTTGGCGGCTTGTGTCCAGCAGAGGGAGAATCTACAACACATTGGGCGCCAAGCCGAGGTTTTACATTCATCGACCGATCAACCCTGATTCCGCTTATCTTAACCCTAGAAGCCAACCGCCGTTCGAACTGCTGAAGTTGAAGCTGGGTCGCATGAAGCGCTTTTGCAATGACATGGGCACACCATGGGCGTTTTGGTAAAGTATGCTGATTCGATAGTACCAAGGATCCCGAGTCCGAGGGTGACGGTAGGGAAGGAAAGCAGAATAGCAACTCCAGAGGCCAGCAGATCATTCGCAGCAATGGGGAAACAAGCGTAAGGCTAACGGTAACATGGGCTTCAGAGCTAACACCAACGCCAGCAGGACAAGGGTCACGCGCAAAGGTAAGCAATCAAACCGGGCGGTGCACAAGGTCACAATCCGGATCGCTTGAATTACCTATTGAATCAACCTTGTCCAAGCATGGGACAAAGGAGGCGCCAATAACCACCTCGAAGGATTGTTATATTATGCAGAGTTCAAAATTCTAATGCTTTCCGGTATGATCAAGGGCCCGGCGGCGTTCAGTGGTCCGCCCGGTTACGGTGGAGGAAATTCGCCCAGTGGTTCGTGGTAATCCGGGCGGCAAGGCAATCGTAACAATCGTAACAATCGTAATAATCGAACCAAGGGGTTACTATCAACAACAGCAGCAGCCGGGTTACCAAAGTAATCCAAAGCAGCTGAACGGTGGACAAGACCATGTTTTTACCACCAGCTTGGACAGACGAGACCGAAACTTCGTGGCGGGCGGTCAGTTGTTGTTGAACCAGCCGACCGCATTACCCGCGCTGGTCGAGCAGCCTATTGTATGGAGCAGAGGATCATCCTCCCCGGTTTACAATCCGGTCAGCTAGCCCTAGTGGTGGCACCTCGTGGGAGGATACAAGTTTACCAAAGTGCTTATGGATGGAGGAAGCAGCACCAACATCCTGTACTACGAGACCTTCCGACGTATGGGGTTGATGGATAGGCATCTCAGCCGCCCAAAGACAGAGTTTCACGGTGTGGTGCCCGCAAGTCAGCGCATCTCGTCGGTAAGATAGCTCGAGGTAGCCTTTGGAGATGAACATGACTCCAGATCGGAAACATTGACGTTTGAGGTGGTGAAAATCCAAAGCCCTTACCACGCCCTGTTTGGGCGGCCGGCTTATGCTAAGTTTATGGCACGGCCTTGTTATGTTTATTTGCAGCTGAAAATGCCGGGTCACAAGGGGACGATAACGGTTCATGGGAGCCGCCGGATTGCGTTGGAGTGCGAGGAAGGTGATGCGACTTATGCAGAGTCGGTTTGTGCCACCAAAGAGTTAAAGTATTATAAAGACAATGTTGATCCGGCGGATATGACCCCGTTGAAGAAGACAACTACAGAGCACGATCCGGATTTGAAGTTTAAGTCGGCGGCTGAGACTAAACTTGTTGATTTTGTGCCCGGCGATTCGCCCAAGCAGTTCACCATCGTGCTAACTTGGATCCTAAATAGGAAAGCGCGCCATCGAAGTTCATCCGTGAGAATCGACATTTTTGCATGGAAGCCTTCCGACATGCCAGTGTACCGAGGAACTCGCTGAGCACACTCTTAATGTTGATCCCAAGTACGCACCAAAGCAGTTTCTTCGCCGGTTTAATCGAGGAAAGGCGCAAGGCCATTGAGAGGAGGTTGCCGTGCTCTTAGCGCAGGGTTTATCGCTGAAGTTTTCCATCCGAGTGGCTTGCTAATCCGTGTTGGTCCTTAAGAAGAATGGCACTTGGCGATGTGTGTGGATTATACAGATCTTAACAAGGCTTGTCCAACAGATCCTTTCGCCCCCCCGTATTGATCAGATTATTGATGCTACGGCGGGTTGTGAGCGCTTGAGTTTTTGGATGCATATTCCGGATATCATCGATTAAGATGGCGGTTAAGGACCAGGAGAAGACGGCGCTTATCACCCCTTTGGAGCCTTCGCTATGTATCTATGCCTTTGGGCTCAAGAGCGCCCAAGCAACTTATCAACGCTATGCATGTAATTGCTTGCATGAACAGATCGGCCGTAATGTGCATGCTTATGTGGATGATATTGTGGTTAAGTCAAGGAGAAGGAAACACTGATTGAGGATTTGAGAGAAACCTTTGACAACTTGCGGTGTACAAGATGATGCTTAACCCGCCAAGTGTGTTTTTGGTGTTCCGCAGTGTTATTGGGTTTCTTTGTGTCCAACAGGGGATTGAAGCTAATCCGAGAAGATTACAGCTATCACCTCCTCGCTAAGCCAAAGTGTATCAATGATGTCCAACGTTTGGCGGGTCGGATTGCTGCGCTAAGCCGGTTTATCAGCCGCCTAGGAGAGAAGGCCATTCCCTTGTACCAGATGCTGAAGAAGACGGATCAGTTCGTCTGGAGTTCCGCCGCTGATGAAGCATTGGAGGACTTAAAGCGCAGCCATTAACTCCGCTTGTTCTCGCCGCTCCCATTGACAAGGAGCCGCCTCGTTATATGTTGCTGCTAATGCCAAGGGCAGTCAGCGAGCCATTGTGGTGGAACGGAAGGAGACAGGAAGGAGTATCCGTTGAACGGCCGGTTTATTACATCAGCGAGGTCCTCATTGAGTCTAAGCAAAGATATCCGCATTGGCGTAAGCTGGTATATGGAGTTTTTATGGCAAGCCGAAGCTGAAGCAATATTTTGAAGGGCACCCCATCACGGTGGTCGGCCTCAGCTCCTTTGGGCGATATCATACGTAACCGGAAGCGATCGGCGGATTGCTAAGTGGGCTATAGAACTTGGGCCGCACGGTTTAAGATATGTGCCTCGGACGGCAGAAAGTCTCGTGCACTTGTGGATTTCATTAACGATTGGACGGAGTTGCAAGCTACCAAGAAAAGCCGGATCATACCTATTGGACCATCCACTTTGATGGGTCCAGCAATTGAGGGCTCGGGGTGGAGTCGATTAACTTCCCCACGAGGTGACAAGTTCTCACGCTCTTCGCTTAATGTTCCCATGTACTAACAATGCAGCTGAGTATGGAGCTTTGCTCCATGGTCTACGGATGGCCAAGGAGATGAATCTAAGCCGGGTTAAGTGCTTTGGTGACTCGGACTTGGTGGCCCAGCAAGTATCAGGTACTTGGGATTCCAAAGATCCACTCATGGCTGCGCATCGCCGGGAGGTGGATATGGTTGCAGGACACTTTAAAGGATATCGTGGACCATGTGGATCGCCGGAAGAACGGCGGCGGATGCTCTAAGCCGCTGGGCTCTCAACGTAAACCGTCCCGCCTAATGTCTTCCTTGACGCATCGCATAATCCGCCGCTTAAGCTTCCCGATGAAGTCGATTTGGCTATTCCTGATCCGGAGGCTCACTTGGTGGCAGCCTTGCATGTCATTCCGATTGACGCCCCTTATTTGGCATACATGAACCGGGCGAAGTTACGGAAGATGAGACGCCGTCCGGCGATAGTTCGGGCGATCTAAGTCTATGACCATATATAAGGGCGAAGTTGCATCATTGCAGCGTGTCGTGGGCATTTTAGCGTTGTGTGTCCCCAAGAAGGCCGTGAGATATTGCGTGAGATCCATGAAGGGGATTGTGGTCACCACGCCGGTCAAAGTCCTTGGCCAAAGCGTTCCGCCACGGTTTCTATTGGTTGACTGCCCATGCCGATGCGTAAGATCTGGTCGACGATGTGATGGTTGCCAAAAGTTTTCCAGACGCAGCTTATGTACCGCCCAAGAATTGAGGATGATTCCAATTACTTGGCCGCTT
>JAHIAM010006376.1:0-30462 GCA_021605205.1 Aegilops longissima | reverse complement strand
GGCGCGTGGGGGTTTCGGTGCCGCGAGTCGGGAGGAGGACGAGGAAGCGAGGTCGGGCCGACGAAGTCGAAAGCGACGGGCCCGGGCGGAAGGGCGACGAAAGGCGCTGTGGGCGATGAGAAAAGCCCCGGTCCAGACGGATCGGGGAGGTGGAGAGCGAAGGGAGGGGCGAGGGGATCGGGATGGGGCGACGGATCGGGGCGAGCCCGATCCAGCCTGTGGGGCGACGGGGAAGTGGAGGTGCCGCGGGTGGGGCTAGGGTTCGTGGGAGTGGGGGGGTTAAGGGAGTGAGGGGACTGGATGGGCCAGCTGGCTGGGTGGGATGGGTCGCTGCTGGCCGGGCCTTGGCCTGGCTTGGCAGTGGGTTTTCCTTTTATTTACTTTGTTTGTTTTTCTTTTCTTATTTTTCCTTTTCTGTTTTAATTCATTTTTAAATAGTCAGACACTTTCTAAAAATATGTTTTCTTTATTATAATTACCCTTGTAATATTCGAACCCACCTAACATTTTTGTTTCAACTTTTGAAAACGCTTGTTGTTTGACTTATTTAGAATTTAAATTTCAAAACGGTTTCAATCATTACGAGGTTAGCAACAAGAATCGAGGTGACGTGGCATCATTAGCGGAGGGTTACCGTGAGCCTAATTATCCCAAGGCCACAATTCTCCTCTGATTACAAGAAATCTCGCCCCAGATTTAAGAGGTGGTGTAAGGGGAAATTTGTGGTTGTGGAATTCTAATGATCTTCTCGGTCTTGGTTGCTCTTCTCAAGAGGTCGATCCTTTACATGGACGCTTTCATTTCTCCGCTTCATCGCATCATGATGAAATTGTCGCCCTTTCTTTGGGGGTTCCTTTATGCTTACGAATAGGTAAGGGTAGCTCGCCACGCTGTAAGGCTTAAGGGTAATCGTCTGGGTTTTCCGTGAATGAATAGATGAGTATATCTCGAGTTGAACAAATTGAGAGTAAGGTAAGAAGGTACAATAAGAAGTTTCAAGCAGATAGGCAATCGTTCATTGCCTGAAGCAGATCGCGAAAGGGGTTCAGAGTAGCGAGAGTAAGTATTGTGTCTGATACCAGAATAGATCACTAGGACGGTGGCCCGTGAATTACATACGAGGCCACGCACGAGGAATAACTTTGGGAATAGGGGTGTACAGATACCAGGTTTCGATCCTCAGGAACTGGGCTATGGGCCCACCATGTGGTTTTTTTTAATAGGAGCCGTGACATCTTGCACGGTCATGATATCAAGGCATGTCGAGAGTACTATGTCGCTTATGTCGACAACAACGTTGGTACCAAGGGCGAGGGACTAAGAGAACTATTTTCCGCCGCTGAACGAGGCGACCAATAAGCAAAGTTCTCGCCCATCGATGGTTACCTAATGTCATCAACAATAGTAACAAGGTCTTACCGACCGAGTTGTACATCGAGGTGTTTGCACAAGCAAAGGATTATTACTGCTTATATCATATAGATCATAGAAAAGGTTTAAACAAACCAATGGAAGGAAAATATGATCATCGATTAAATGTAATAATGGAAAGGAAAATATGTTTAAACACATATTTCAAGGGTATATCCTTCCCAAAGACAAGCAGAGCAAGATATCCATGACATGATATAAAGTAGAAAACCATTTAGGTAAGGGGGAAGGAATCTCATGATATTACCCATACAACGGTGTTAGGATAAGTGATAAATAAAATTTAGCATCGTGCTTCAAATGTTCCTGTTGAAAGTCGGAGTACCATTGACATGCTTCGAGATAGCATTGACATGGTCTTAAGGTGAAGATTAGACTCTGGATACACGAAGGATTCATCAGGAACAACTTATAGAATAAGTCTTACCATTTCTTCATGGAAGAATAGATAACCTTGCTGAAAAGGAATCTATAATGATAGGTCCTCCACCGGGGGGGGGGTGCTAGGCATGACATCATGTTACCGGGTCATATAAAGACCAATGCTATGACTCTAGGAAATGTCCCAACCATCATATCCGACCGAGATTCAGATCCGATTGGTCATGATACCGCGCACTCGTGATGTCCGAGAAGAAAAGCTATGCACATATCGCATTTAAATGACATTGTAAGATTCTCGAAATGAACTATGGAGCGGCTCTCAAACAATAGTTCATCATTAAACCAAGGAGAGGATGAGGAGGTGGCTGATGGGCTCAGCGACAATCCTTACGATTTCCAAAAAGGTGCTTTTCCACAGTTATGTGAACAAGGAGATAACATTTGTCGAATCAAATGATATAATGATGTATGCTTGAGGAAAACATACACAATTAAACATTGGTTGAAAAGTGCACCCAAAATATGACCTTAGGCAGCAAGATCACTGTTTAGAGGACGATTCAATAACCAACAATCTAAGGACTAATCGTCGATCGTTAACTTCAAAGCAATAGGGTTGCTAGAAGTACGTAACTCAAGCAAGATCACAAGATATTGATATCCTGGTTAAAAACAACATGGGGACCAAGGAAGAATGGTGATGGTGAGAAGTATCATCATACGAGAATTTCTAAGAGGTGGAGCAATCTCACAATATTCTCGACATAACACCAAGAATACTTCAAGGCGTAACACAACACTAGCCGGACAACAAGGAACTTAAGGTACAACACAAAACTAGAACAAGTTTGTGTTGAACGGGAGGCATTAAAGTGGTCGATGATAATATAAATCATCGAGGGCAAGGATGGTATTTCTCTTCATGAATTCAATTGATATCCCGGAAGAGCTCAAAATGTTGATGATGATCACGACACAATTGTCGAGAGATTTCACGTAAGAAGCAATCGAACAGACGACGATCAAGAAAAGCAATGGTGAAGCAAAGGGTCATTGGAACCATGGGTACGACACAAACTCAAGTCAAGCTTGCTGCACAAGGTCAAACGGTATGACGAGGAAGATCGATTGTAAGATTGGCTCACCGTCGAAATTTGTGCTCCGAGAAGAAGGACCGGGTAGCATAGTTAAAATCATCACGACAATGATATAGCCAAACAGGCTAGGAATGACATGATCGGGTGCAAACTCGCATTTACAGTAAGATTACTAAGAGTTGTTGAACCGTGAAAAGGACTCGGTTCAATTATCGGTGTCCTTGAGTGATTAACAACTCGAGTCCAAGAAAAATTGTAATCAGTGTGAAGGTAGTACTTGATGAAGAACTCATAGGAAGTTTATGCAGTTCCAAGATAATCTCGAGATACCCGGGGTAATACTCAACCATGCACTCAAAGTAGAGGTTGGACTGGGTAATGCTCCGTAAGACAAGTACTCTAACTTGTCCGAGAAATAGAATCAAGGAGAACAAACATGGTCGGAACCACGGCTATGCTAAGGATCAATTTACGTATACCGATGATATTTATCAAGAAAATAGTTATTATTACAGAAGTTTCCATGATAGGTTCTACATCGTGTCCATGGGCATGAACACAAAGTTCAAGGTCGACTCCCACTTCTTCAATGTATAACCTTCCACTCACTTCTCGCTTCGATAATGGCACTAGTGTTGAAAGTTTTACCTGGTGAAATACCAGATGAGTATGACCCGTGAAAACTTCCGAGTTCACACATAGTAAGGAAGGCATAGGTTCAACCCATCGTGCATCTTACTAACATATACCACAAACTTGGGTAAATAATACAAGCTCGAAAGTAGAGCATTGTTCAAAAGCAGATGATACAATTTACCAAAGGTATTATATACCCATGGAAAGGCTCTCAAGGTTATTCAATATGAAGGACACCGCCGATAAAATCCAACAAAGGAACCGATGGTCCACAAAGGATCCGATGAGCATCGATACTCATCCGTAAGAGGAAGGAATGAAAATGCAACAAAGTTATGGAATCATCTCAATAATTCAAAGCTTAAATGCAAAGGAATTATGATTTGAAACAAAGGATCAAGCAGCCGCCTCCGATCAAGGATGGATAAGTTGGATATACCAGAGGCACAATGGACGACAAATAGTTTGGTCGAGAACCAGCTCATGTTCAAAAATGATGTCCGAGCCGGAAAGATAATTTAGAAGGGTTGATAAATGATTGTGTGCATTCGCACACATGCTGAATCAATAGGATCAAAATGACGGTGTCAAAAGATACTAGTGAATATTGCCAGATATATGGGAAGCATCCATAATGCAAGTAGACAAGTATTTGCAGGGCAATAAAGCTGCTAAGGATTTTTGGAGGATCAAATAGTATTTCGAAGACCATTGTGAAACACATGAACAATCGGGGATGAACGGATACCGATAAGTGCGAGAATTATCCGTAGGGGTATTCAGTGACAAAGAACAAAGAAGGCAGAAGCTCAAAGGATTAACGAAACAACGGTGAGTATTTCGGGTATCTTGTAATAACAAGACCAATCGATGAATGTCAGAATAACAACTGCAAGTAGTTATCCATAAGGGTTGACGATGGAAGGAAATTGCAAACGCGATTGGCACAAGGTCTCCAGAGAATATCGGAAGGTATCTTCAGAATCCTTCGGTGCACCAAGTAATCATCCAGACTGAAGAGGCTCTCCGGGAGAAAGTATTATCGAGAACCTAGAGTCAGAGTTAGTAAAAATCATTTAACCCGAGTAGAAGGGAGTTCAGAGTCCCAGAGTAAAGGTCGAGGAGTAAGAGATCCTAGTACCACCCAATGGCGACGTGGGCCCGTAAGGCACATAGCCAAGTTAGTAAAAGTTTTTGCAATGTCTAGACTCGACTTCGGCCAAGGAGTGTGGAAGGGGATTCTACAGCAGCTTGGCTCGATATCATCTCAGACGCCTTCGATTCAATCGTACACTAATCATGCACGCAAATGTACGATCAAGATCGTGGACTCACGGAAGATATCACAACACAACTCTAAAACATAAATAAGTCATACAAGCATCATAATACAAGCCAGGGCCTCGAGGGCTCGAATACAAGTGCTCGATCATAGACGAGTCAGCGGAAGCAAGAATATCTCGAGTACGCATATAAGTTAAACAAGTTTGCCTTAAGAAGGCTAGCACAAACCGATACAGACGAAGAGGCGCAGACCTCTCCGCCTGGATTCTCCTAAACTACCTGTGTCGTCGCCGCCGGCTGCACGTAGTAGTAGGCACCTCTGTGGTAGTAGTCGCCATCGACGGTATGCCTGCCCCCGGCTCCAACGCCAAAGTTGCGTAAATCGAGTAGAGATAGGGGGAAAAGGGGAAACAATGCAACCGTGAGTACTCATCCAAAGTACTGCAAGCAAGGAGCTACACTACATATGCATGGATATATGTAAAGGGCCATATCAAGGACCTGAATCGCAGAATGCCGTAATAAGAGGGGTAGGTTGAAGTCCTCCAAGTAACATCACATAGCAATATCCTACCCGCCATCCCTCCTCATATCCCCGAGAGAGAGCGACCACCGTTGTATCTGCACTTGGAAGGGTGTGTTTTATTAAGTATCCGTTCTAGTTGTCATAAGGTCAAGGTACAACCCAAGTCGCCCTGTTATCAAGATCACGGCTATTCAATAGATTAACTCACCGCAGGGTGCACCAACTTACCCAACACGCTTGATCCCATTTGGCCGGACACACTTTCTCGGGTCATGCCCGCCGCTGAAGATCAACACGCCGCAGCCCCACCTAGGCACAACAGAGAGGCCAAGACGGGTCTAAACCTAAGCGATAGGGGTTCCGGGCCCATCGCCCATAGCACACCTCAAGACGCTATGCAGGGCGGCCAAAGCGACTCCAGCCTAGCGTGCGCCCACCAATCCGCCCGCCTCCGTCCGACGTCAAGTGCTTCGCCGATACCACGACGCCGAAAGTGCCCATATCTTTCCCACGAGTTGGTTAGTGCGATAGGCTCAGAGCCAACTCAGATCAAATACCAAGATCTTGTTAAGCGTGTTAAGTATCCACGAATGCCGAATAGGCCCAGCCCACCTCTCCTAGGCGGTCTCAACTCTGCCTGCTGCCTCCGCCTCAAAGATCCACTCAGGGTGCTCCACCACCAATTCGACTTTAGTCTCCACATGTATCATGTATAAAGTATAGATATACCGTGATCACCTCCCGAGTGATCACGGCCCGATAGTATAGCACAGCAGATTTGACAAGAATGTAGGGCCAAAGGAATACTAGCATCCTATACTAAGCATATAGGATTGCGTAAAGGTAACAACAAGAGTAACAAGGACAAAGCTATGCATCAGATAGGTACAATGTAAAGCAAATATGCTACACTACTCTAATGCAAGCAGATAGAGTAGAATAGGCGATATCCGTGATCAAGGGGGGGAGGGCTTGCCTGGTTGCTCGCAAGAGAGAGGGTCGCCAACTCCGTAGTCGAACTAGGCAGCAAAGAACCTCGGTCTCGTAGTCTACCGGAGAGAAGAGGGGAAGAAACAATGAATACCATGTAAACAGATGCATATCGATGCATGACAAGACAAGTAACGATGCTAGGCGCCCCTAACGTGGTATGAGGTGGTATCGGTTATGGGAAACATCCGGAAAATATCCCCGGGTTTCATGTTTCGATAGGTTAGGGTGTGTGGCGATTTAACGGATCGCGATCCGGATTCGCCTCGCTGCTCGAGCAACTTTCATGTACAAAGTATTTTCATCTCGAGCTACGGTTTATTTTATATTAATTTTTAATGTTTTAAATCATTTTTTTAATTAACTAAACTAATTTAACTAGAAAATGTAATTATGACGTCAGTGTGATGTCAGCATGATGTCGGCAGTCAACTGGCTGTTGACTTAGTCAAACTGACGTGTGGGGTCTGTTAGTCATTAACTGTTAACTAATTAACCTAGTTAGTTTAATTAACAGATTAATTAGGTTAATTAAACATGATTAATTAAGTTAATTAACTTAGTTAATTAATTAATTAATTAGCATTTTTATTTTTATTATTTTTTTTCCTCTTTTTTCCAGTATGCAGGCCCCACCGGTCATCGCCTGTGGCCTTAGCGGGCGCGGGCGTCGGCAGCCCGAACGGGCGCCGCCTCGAGGGTGGACCCGACGGGTGAGGGGTCATGGGCGGTGGCTCACGGAGACAGCCACGGGCGAGCTGGTCGTAGACGGCGCCTCGCTGGGTGGCAGGTCGGCAGCAAGCGTGGTTGGCCGAGACGGTAGGGGAGTGAGCGGGCATCGCCTGGCCAAGGGCGCGTGAGGCCATGGCCGTGAGCGCGCAAGGCGTAGCGTGATAGTAGGGCACCGCAGATGGCGGAGCAACAGCGAGGCCGGTGGCTATCGGGACGGCACTGGGCCTCGCGTGATGGCGGGTATGGTCGGATCCGCGACGGAGCAGTAGGGGAGAAGAGAGGGGCGATGCTCACGCGCGGAGTAGGGTTCGTGGCAGCGGGCTCGGCGGAGGTCGGGAGGTCCGACGAGGGAGAGGATGAGGACGACGCCGGTGGTGGCGCTGGCTTCGGGCGGCGGTGTCCAATCGGCGAGGGGCGGCGCGATCGATCCGGGCGGGTTGGTGGACGGGCGAGGCGACGGCGGAGAGGACGGGCGGGCGCGGTGGGGGCTCGGTGTCGCGAGTCCGGAGGAGGACGAGGAAGCGAGGTCGGGCCGACGAAGTCGGAGCGACGGGCGCCGCGGCGGGCAACGAAGCGCGCTGGGGCGATGAGAAAAGCCCTGGCCCAGATCGGATCGTGGGGTGGAGAGCGAGCGGGAGGGGAGTGGGGATCGGGATGGCGCGACGGATCGGGCGAGCCCGATCCAGCTGTGGGGCGATGGGAAGTGGGAGGTGCGGTGGGGCTAGGGTTCGTGGGAGTGGGGGGGTTAAGGAGTGAGGGGACTGATGGGCCAAAGGCTGGCCGGATGGGTCAAGTCCTGGCCGGGCCGCTTGGCTCTATTGTGGGGTTTTCCCTTTATTTACTTTGTTTGTTTTTCTTTTCTTATTTTTCCTTTTCTGTTTTAATTCATTTTAAAATATTCTTATAATTTCTAAAAATATGTTTTCTTTATTATAATTACCCTTGTAATATTCGAACCCAATTTAACATTTTTGTTTCAACTTTTGAAAACGCTTTGTTGTTTGACATATTTAGAATTTAAATTTCAAAACGGTTTCAATCATTACGAGGTTAGCAACAAAGAATCGAGGTGACGTGGCATCATTAGCGGAGGGTTATCAGTAGCCTAATTATCCCAAGGCCACAACAACGAACTTTCGCAACGGTACGTACGCTAGGGGAACACTTGAAATTTTAATGAGGGATCATCTTATTTACTACCGCCGTTTCTAAGCAAATAAGATGCATAAACATGATAAACATCACATGCAATCAAAAAGTGACATGATATGGCCAATATCATTTTGCTCCTTTTGATCTCCATCTTCGGGGCTCCATGATCATCATCGTCACCGGCATGACACCATGATCTCCATCATTGTGTCTCCATGAAGTTGTCTCGCCAACTATTACTTCTACTACTATGGCTAACGGTTTAGCAATAAAGTAAAGTAATTACATGGCGTTGTTCATTGACACGCAGGTCATACAATAAATTAAGACAACTCCTATTGCTCCTGCCGGTTGTCATACTCATCGACATGCAAGTCGTGATTCCTGTTACAAGAACATGATCAATCTCATACATCATATATCATTCATCACATTCTTTTGGCCATATCACATCACATAGCATACCCTGCAAAAACAAGTTAGACGTCCTCTAATTGTTGTTTGCATGTTTTACGAGGCTGCTATGGGTTTCTAGCAAGAACGTTTCTTACCTACGCAAAAGCCACGACATGATATGTCAATTGCTATTTACCCTTCATAAGGACCCTTTTCATCGAATCCGATCCGACTAAAGTGGAGAGATCGGCACCCGCTAGCCACCTTATGCAACAAGTGCATGTCACGGTGGAACTCGCCTCACGAAGTGTATCGTAAGGTCGGCCCGGCCGCTTCATCCCACAATGCCGCCAATCAAGATAAGACTAGTAACGGCAAGTAAATTGACAATATCGACGCCAACAACTGCTTAGTGTTCTACTCGCATAGAAACTACGACAGACCTAGCTCATGATGCCATCGTTGGGGAACGAGCAGAAATTCAAAATTTTCACGCATCACCAAGATCAATCTATGGAGTAATCTAGCAACGAGGGAAGGGAGTGCATCTACATACCCTTGTAGATCGCTAAGCGGAAGCGCTGCAAGAACGTGAGATGAAGGAGTCGATCAGAGCGATTCAGATCGCGTTAATTCCGATCTAAGCGCCAAATCACGGTGCCTCCGTGTTCAACACACATGCAGCCCGTGACGCCTCCCATGCCTTGATCCAAGAAGGAGGAGGAGAGGTTAGAAGACTCCGCCCAGCAGCAGCACGACGGGCGTGGTGGTGGTGGAGGAGCGCGGCATCAGCAGGCTTCGCCAAGCACTACGAGAGACGAGGAGGAGAGAGGTAGGGCTGCGCCTGGGAGAGAGAGACTCGTGTGTCGTGCAGCCCCAAAACCTCCACTATATATAGGGGCAAAGGGAGGAGGCGCCTAGGGTTTCCCGAGGGGCGGGCGGCCAGGCAGATGGGATCTCCCTGGGTGACTTGGCCCCAAGCCGGAGGTGGGAACCCCAGATGAGGCGCCCAAACCCCCGGTCACGTGGGAATAGGTGAGGGGGCGACAGCCCTTAGTGGGCTGGTTTGCCCCTTCCCTTTGGCCCATGAAGCCCCCAACACTTGCCGGGCTCCTAAACACCTTTTGGCCATGCCGGTCATCACCCGGCATCCGGAACACTTCCGACTCCAAAACCCTTCGTCCAATATATCAATCTTCACCTCCCACCATTCCGAACTCCTCGTGATGTCCGGGATCTCATCCGGACTCTCAACAACATTCGTAACCGCACATACCTTCCCTATAACCCTAGCGCCATCGAACCTTATGTGTAGACCCTACGGTTCGGGAACTATGCATATGACCGAGACATTCTCCGTCAATAACCAACAGCGGATCTAGATACCCATGTTGGCTCCTACATGTTCCACGATGATCTCATCGAATGAACCACGATGTCAAGGATGCAAGCAATCCCGATGCAATTCCCTTTGTCTACGGGTATAGTACTTGCCCGAGACTCGATCGCCGGTATCCCGATACCTTGTTCAATCTCGCTACGGCAAGTCTCTTTACTCATTCTCAGAACACATCATCCCGTGATCAACCCCTTGGTCACATTGTGCACATTATGATGATGTCCTACCGAGGGGCCCAGAGATACCTCTTCGTCACACGGAGTGACAAATCCCGCCTCGATCCATGCCAACCCAATGTGACACTTTCGGAGATACCAGTAGTGCACCTTTATAGCCACCCAGCTACGCCAGACGCTTGGTACACCCAAAGCATTCCTACGGTATCCGGAGTTGCACAATCTCATGGTCTAAGGAAATGATACTTGACATTAGAAAAGCTTTAGCATACTTAACTACACGATCTTTGTGCTAGGCTTAGGATTGTCTTGTCCATCACATCATTCTCCTAATGATGTGATCCCGTTATCAACGACATCCAATGTCCATGGCCAGGAAACCATAACCATCTATTGATCAACGAGCTAGTCAACTAGAGGCTTACTAGGGACATGGTGTTGTCTATGTACCCACACATGTATCTGAGTTTCCTATCAATACAATTATAGCATGGATAATAAACGATTATCATGAACAAGGAAATATAATAATAACTAATTTATTATTGCCTCTAGGGCATATTTCCAACACCAGGATGGGAGCAGGGACGGGAGCGAGGGCAGCAACCGCCGCGGCCAGCTCGTTCTGGGCCATGTCCATGAGGCCCCATTCCTCCTTATTTTCTATCTCCTCCGCTCGTGAGTCGACTTCACCAAACTTGAAGACTAGTGGCGATGATCTATCACGGCATGGCGTTGGTTGAGGTCTGCACCATGGAGGGTGGGGAATGGGAGGCGAATAGTAAGGCCGCCAGATAAACAGCGGCTCGGGCGCCATTAATGGATAGGAAGGCGCGGCCATGGAAGTCAAAGGCTCGCTTCCTGAGTCTCACAGAGATACAACTCGCACACTTCCCGTGAGCTCTCGTGCATTGAGGACAGCTTGCATGCCTCTCGGTCACCTGGTGCACTGGATCGCGCTTGACGCCTCCCTGCTCACCAAGGTCAAGAAGCCGCGACAAAGACCTCCTACAACCATTAAAACCAAGACACGTGGCGCCACATGAATGGTTAAAATAACGCACACGGTTTGAATTCTACAAATGTTTGAGATATTAAAGTGGCAACTATTTTTCAAAATGCCTTTGTCGGTTGTCATTATTCGAAAGCGCCTTCTCTCAAAATGGACACGAATAATGCCACAGATGCCGGTGCCATTCCATGATAGCATGCCAAGTTTCATGAATTTCGCATAAGTTTTGGATTTACTAGAATTTAAAACCAGGCATCTCAATGTTTTGTCAAGCAATCAACGGTGCCCCGTGTTTAAAATTCATTCCCATTTCTTGCATGGGACCTAAGCTTGCACCCAAGGACACATATTTGATTTTTCAACCAATTTATATGCATTGGAGCATGTGCACGTAGTTCAGATTTGAATTATGCACATAAATGCATTTAAAACTCAGTTAATGCATAAAAATATCAAACAAACCGCGAAAAATCCCAAAAATTGACACAACACTCCTGTTGTTCTATCTTGACACGAGAAAATTTATGAAATCAATAAGAGGCAATGGATATTGTTTCGTACCCAAAGGTGGGACGCCTCATCAAACCATCATGCTAGTTGTGAGAAGCTCGGTTTGTGAGAAGCGATGTTCGAACCTGCCCTTAATGGGACAATTTTTTACCACGGCATGTTGATGCCGCCCATGATAGCATGCCAAGTTTCATGAATTTCGGACGAGTTATAGTTTTACTAGAATTTAAAACCAGGCATCTCAACGCTTTGTCGGCAATCAACAAAGGCTCGGTGTTTGAATTTCATTCTCATCTCTTGCATGGGAGTATGGGACCTAGAAATTTACCCAAGGACACATATTCTATTTTTCAACCAAGTTTAGTGCATTGGAGCATGTGCTTGTAGTTCAAATTTTAATTATGCACATAAAATGCCTAGAAAATCAAGTTAATGCATAAAAGTGTCCAAATGAACAATCAAAAATCACAAAATTGACACTAGAAAAATTTGAAAGCAATAAGAGGCAATGGATATCGTCATTCCCAAAGGTGGATGTTCCCTATCGAAACCATCATGCTTGTTGTGAGAAGCTCTGTTTGTGAGAAGCTTACACCCTAACCTGCCCCAAATGGGACAAAAATTTTACCACGACATGTTGATGCCGCCCATGATAGCATGCCAAGTTTCATGAATTTCAGACGAGTTATGGATTTACTAGAATTTTAAAACCAGGCATCTCAACGTTTTGCTTAAGAATAAATAAAGCTCGGTGTTTGAATTTCATCCCAATCTCTTGCATGGGACCTAGAAATTCACCCAAGGACACACATGTGATTTTTCAACCAATTTTGGTGCATTGGAGCATGTGCTTGTAGTTCAAATTTGAAATATGCACATAAAATGCTACAAAACCCAGTTAATGTAAAAAGGCCAAACGAAGCCCAAAATTCCAAGATTAAACACAACACTCCTGTTGTTCTATGTTGACACTAGAAATTTTTGAAAGCAATAAGAGGCAATGGATATCGTCTCCGTCCCCAAAAGTGGTACGCCCTCATCGAAACCATCATGCTTGTTGTGAGAAGCCCTGTTTGTGAGAAGCTTATACCCAAACCTGTCCCAAATGGGGAAAATTTTGACCACGCATGTTGATGCCGCCCATGATAGCATGCCAAGTTTCATGAATTTCAGATTTAGTTTTGATTTATCGAATTTAAAACCAGGTATCTCAACGTTTTGCAGAATCAACAAAGGTTCTCGGTGTTTGAAATTCATTCCCGCCTCTTGCATGGGACCTAAGGATGCACCCAAGGACACACATGTGATTTTTCAACCAATTTATATGCACTAGAGCATGTGCATGTAGTTCAATTTTTAATTATGCACATAAAATGCCTGGAAAACTCAGTTAATGCATAAAAATGTCCAAACGAACCCCAAAAATCCCAAAATTGACACAACACTCCTGTTGTTCTATGTTGACACGAGAATTTTTGAAAGCAATAAGAGGCAATGGATATCATTTCGCCCCCAAAGGTGGGACGACGCTTCTCACCGAAACCATCATGCTTGTTGTGAGAAGCTCGTTTGTGAGAAGCATATACCCAAACCTGCCCCAAATGGGACAATTTTTTACCATGGCATGTTTATGCCGCTCCATGATAGCATGCCAAGTTTCATGAATTTCAGATGAGTTTTGGATTTACTAGAATTTAAAAACAAGGCATCTCAATGTTTTGCCGGCAATCAACGGTGCCCTGGTGTTTGAAATTCATTCCCATTTCTTGCATGGGACCTAAGCGTGCACCCAAGGACACATATTTGATTTTTCAACCAATTTATATGCACTGGAGCATGTGCATGCAGTTCAAATTTGAATTAAGCACATAAATGCATTGAAAACTCAGTTAATGCATAAAAATGTCCAAACGAACCCCGAAAAATCCCAAAAATTGACACAACACTTCTGTTGTTCTATGTTGACACGAGAAAATTTTTGAAAGCAATAAGAGGCAATGGATATTGTTTCGTCCCCAAAGGTGGACGCCTCTATCGAAACCATCATGCTTGTTGTGAGAAGCTCTGTTTGTGAGAAGCATATATCCAACCTGCCCCAAATGGGACAATTTTTTACCACGACATGTTGATGCCGCCCATGATAGCATGCCAAGTTTCATGAATTTCGCATAATTTTGGATTTACTAGAATTTAAAACCAGGCATCTCAACGTTTTGTCAAGACTCAATAAAGGCTCTGGTGTTTGAATTTCATTCCAATCTCTTGCATGGGACCTAGAAATTCACCCAAGGACACACATGTGATTTTTCAACCAACTTTAGTGCATTGGAGCATGTGCTTGTAGTTCAAATTTGAATTATGCACATAAAATGCCTACAAAACCCAGCTTAATGTATAAAAGGCCAAACGAACCCCAAAAATTCCTAGATTAAACACAACACTCCTGCTATTCTATGTTGACACTAGAATTTTTTGAAAGCAATAAGAGGCAACTGATATCGCCCCGTCCCCAAAGGTGGTACGCTCCTCATCGAAACCATCATGCTTGTTGTGAGAAGCCTCGTTTGTGAGAAGCTTATACCCAAACCTGCCCCAAATGGGACAAAATTTTCACCATTGCATGTTGATGCCGCCATCATAGCATGCCAAGTTTCATGAATTTCAGACGATTTTTGGATTTACTTGAATTTAAAAACCAGGTATCTCAACATTTTGCTAGCAATCAATAGTGCCCTGGTGATTGAAATTCATTCCCATCTCTTGCATGGGACCTAGAAATTCACCCAAGGACACACATGTGATTTTTCAACCAACTTTGGTGCATTGGAGCATGTGCTTGTAGTTCAAATTTGAATTATGCACATAAAATGCCTAGAAAACCCAGTTAATGTATAAAAAAGGCCAAATGAACCCCGAAAAATTCATTCCCATTTCTTCGATGGGACCTAAGAATGCAATGAAGGACACAAATTTCATTTTTCAACCAATTTGTATGCACCGGAGCATGTGCATGTAGTTTAATTTTGAATTGTGCACGTGAAATGGCTAGAAAACCAGTTTATTGTATAAAATATCCAAACTAACCCCTGAATAATTCCAATTCTTTTACGCACACATATAGTTGTATGTTCACTTTGATAAAAGGTCTAGTAATTCAAACAAATGCCCATTGTCATTGTGACCCCATTTTGTAATTCAAATCAAGTAGATCCCACACGCTTTATTATCACCAACCGTGTGAGATGTAGTACAAAATATCTTGGAGCACCGGGTGTGTATAGTACGCTATGGCTTACGCAAGAAGGTGCGCCACCATACCCACAACCGCGCGGTCAAGCACACTAGCTCACTCGCAAAAATTCCCGCCTCGCATCCCTTGCAATCTCAAAATATCTATCGCTCGAAGGTTTTAATGTTTGATATCACACGATTAATATGTGCGGACTATGTGTGATGTCTGCATTCCCGCTTCTTCTTCAGTCCCTTGATTCAAATTTTTAGTAGCCCCGACATTTTACTCCCGCCTCTGCATCCCTCGCAATCTCAAAAATATCTGCTTGCGCTCTCCTCCGATGACGAGGTCGAAGGTGGCGGCGACGGCGGCGTGGAGGGCGTTGAGGTGGGCCTCGAGGACGAGGAGATCGAATCAACGAGTGGAGGAGTGCCTTCCCAACGACCTCGATGACGGTACCGCCCGACCTTGCTGGCGCACACCGCACATGACGAGGAAGGATTGGTCTCGACCTCTACTACGCACCGAAAGTAGTTTAGCTTAGTTTAAATTTATATTTTATGTTCTTGTTATGCAAAACTATCTATGTTTATGTTTGAATGCATGCTACTTTTGGTTGGACCTGCTTTGAACTTGATCAAATTGAAGTTTACAACCTTAAGTTTAGGGGATCGACTAGAAAAGGCCAAAAATTGCTGGAGTATATATGTATGTATGTATGTATATATATATATATATATATATATATATATATATATATATATATATATATATATATATATATATATATATATATATATATCCACTAAGGGTTTTAGTCCTTTAACTTTTTAAGGATCGCCTAGAGATGTCCTTATGACTTGTTTATTTCGTTCTTCAC
Organism: Aegilops longissima; assembly: GCA_021605205.1. Lineage (NCBI taxonomy): Eukaryota > Viridiplantae > Streptophyta > Magnoliopsida > Poales > Poaceae > Aegilops > Aegilops longissima. The sequence continues at coordinate 14,625 of JAHIAM010006376.1, read as the reverse complement.
AATGTGATGCTCTATATGTGCAACTATTTGCCGTGCAGTTCAATTTCATCAATAACAGTTTCAACAATACCACTATGAATTACTTATATTTAGTTGCTATTATGATATTGCGCTTAATATGCCTTTTCGCTTTTTCAATTGTTGTTTAGCAACATGCATTGTACCGAATGACTAAATATGCAATCCTGTGCTACATAGCAACAAGGAAGAGTGTTACCTTAATGTTTTGATGATGTCTAGATATACATGTAAGAAAATCTTATATAATGGGATGGATGGAGTGTTGTACTACATCATTTTTCAATTGTTGTTTAGCTTCTAATATTAACTTGGTACTTTTAGGTACATATATCATTGCCAAAGATCTACACTTCACCCTTTCTCGCAGATGGGGCAATGAGATATTCATGAACCAAAGATCAAGTGAGGAAACTAATAAAGATTGTTATTAAAATGGGTCAAAAGATGTAAATCAACTATTTATTTACACTTTATGCAAGACAACAAAGGAACTCGCAGGATGGTAAGTAAGAACCTCGTAGCCTTCTTTTTACTACCCAATGAGTTGTGTTAGATGACAATATCTGAATCTTTTTTCTTTTGCAAGTGGATCCCAAGCAGCTTCTCAAGATTACCTCTCAAACTACATGATTGGCGGCCGCCATCACAAGGGGTTGATTAGAGTCCTGCATGCCTTCGCATCCAGAGAGCACAATAGGCCATTCCGCTTCACCTTGTTCAAGAATCGGAATGTCTCTGTCGCTTCTTTCTTTACCATCTGTAATAGTACAAGTATAGAACCCTGGTACATCATTCTTTATTTGGTGCTTATGTAATTCTTAAACATATGTACCGTGAATCAATATTGCATTGGTTGTTTGAACCCGATGGATATGAATAAAGCTATAGCCTACTTTCAAGTTTAAATTAGGTACAATTTTAAATAGCAGCAATTAAATTAAGGCGAAATTACGCAGTGCAGGTCATTACGGCACACACGGTTGCTAAAACACAAACGCTATGATATACACCATAATCCGAGACGGTTCACAGAGAGGAAACGCAGTAAGCATGAACACGGTTGTTGCTGGTAAAGCGTGTGATGTCGACACTATCACATTCGTCGGCAACACTAAATGTGTGTGATTGTCTACCCATCGTACACGGTTTATAATCATGAACTGTTTGTGATGTGCCGTGCATCGTAAAACTCCCGCGTTTCAGAATCTTCCCGAAAACTCCGTGCTCGAATCTGCCTCGGTTTTAGGCGTAACCACAAAACTCGATCGCGATGGCAATGCGAGCACAAACGAGTAGCAAGGATGAAGCATTTGGGATATTTGAGATATCGGAAACAATTATATAGGGAAAACTGTATGCATCAAGGCTCCCTATCCTCGACGATTGGTCGTGGGAGGGACCCCCTATCGCCATTATTCACTTAGCGACGGTTCCAAATGCCGCCGCGAAAGGGGTAAAAACTGTTTGTTTAGTACCGACGACACCAAAGGATGTGCGCCGAATGGTTCCAAGGTCGATGTGATCGCCATCGCACACTACTCTACTTCAACCTTCGGGATTAGTTTTAAACCTCAATAATTGTTATTTAGTGCCAGCTTTGAGCATGAACATTGTATCCGGATCTCGCTTAATGCGAGATGGCTACTCATTTAAACCGAGAATAATGGTTGTTCTATTTATATGAGAGATATGTTTTATGGTCATGCCCCATTGGTCAATGGTTTACTTTATTGAATCTCGAACGTGATGTTACACATATTAATAATGTGAATGCCAAAAGATGTAAGGTTGATAATGATAGTTGTCGGTGTCAAACCGCGGATCTCGGTAGGGGGTCCCAACTGCACGCCTAGGCGGATGGTAACAGGAGACAAGGGACACGATGTTTTACCTGTGTTCGCCCTCTTGATGGAGGTAAAACCCACGCCCCGCTAGATTAATATTGATGATGTGTGTACAAGAGTGGATCTACCACGAGATCAAAGAGGCTAAACCCTAGAAGCTAGCCTATGGTATGATTGTTGTTCGCCCCACGGACTAAAACCTCCGTTTATATAGACACCGATAGGGTTAGGTTACACGAGTCGGTTACAATGGTAGGAGATCTACATATCCATATCGCCAAGCTTGCCTTCCACGCCAAGGAAAGTCCCATCCGACACGGACGAAGTCTTCAATCTTGTATCTTCATAGTCTTGGAGTCCGCCGATGATGATAGTTCGCTATCCGGACACCCCTAGTCCGAACTCCTCAAGAGTCTCCCGAACCAGGCTTCAATGACGACGAGTCCGCGCAGATGTTGTCTTCGCATTGCAAGGCGGGTTCTTCCTTCAATAATTTATAGAAGATTGTGAACACCAGATAGTGTCCGCTCTGCAAAAATAAATTCCACATACCACCGTAGAGAGAATAATATTACACAAGATCAATCACGACGATTTTGTATGCGTGACGCCGCACCACTACCAAGCCTTTATTCAAATTGTTTTTATTGTTCCACCTCAGCGCTTAGCTAAGCGGTTTTTGGCACGCCTTGTCGAAGCAGAGATCGTGTTCCGCTTATTCCGGATTCCCATCAATACGACGCAGTAACCCAACCGCGCCATTGATCTGTGACGCTTGGGAGATAAGTGAGTTTTACCAGGCCGGTGGGGACACATGTTTTTGTCCGCCCATATAAGGGAATAAGGATCCACCCTTTCACCTGCGCTTCTTCCTCCTTTGCTCATCCATTCCTGCACTCAGCTCCAGCGCCTAAGTCCGTGACTTTCCTCCTCAACCTTCTCCAACCATGTCGAGCGGAGGCAGATGGATGGCCTCCATCACGGAGGGCACATCACAAGACCGCGGGAGGCCGGATACTTGTTCGGGCGAGTCACAGACAAAGCTGCCCAACGCGGGCAGCTCATTCCAACCCCCACCCCATGAGAGGGTGGTATTTCCCCCACTTCCTCCGGGACTAGGTTTTCCACTTCACCCATTCGTCCGGGGCTCATGTTCTACTACGGCCTGGACTTCCACGACCCAGCCCCAATTTCGCCCTCAACGCCTCTGCTTATCGTCAGGTGCGAGGCCTTCCTTCAGATCCAGCCCCACTTCGCTTAGGCTCAAGACCTTCAAAGTCAAGTCAAGGTTGTGAAGGGCAGCTGCCGGAGTGCGGAGGCGCCATGGTCGGCAAGATGGCCAAAGTCCTATGGCTCGAGGGCCTTTGTGGAGACAATAAAGGGGTGGCAATCGGGTGGTTCTACATCACCGAGCCACGCGACCTCAATGGGTGGCGGCCCCAATTCAGATCCGATTCCCCACACGGCTCTCGCCATGGAAAGAGACGGGCCTGAAGGGGGGATTCGACGAGCTATCCGGACTCCAAACACGCGTCCGAACCTCGGTGGACAAGAATCGCAGCTTGTCGACGTAATCCGTGTGATGCTCATCCGCCGGATTCTCCCATGCCAACAACGAGACTTCAATTTGTGGAGTTCGATCCAGCACAAAGATCAATCCTGAGCCAGCTCTTCGATACCACGCACGAAGATGCCCGGAAGGTGCTGTTCAAGGCGCCAAGCCCCCGCATCCGCTAACAAAGATCACGAATACAGCTCGCGCGCTGCCGCGAGGTGTTATTTTACCCTTTACGGACTCTTTATAGATTGACTCTACGGGGATCTAAAACTCCTCGTTTCTTCGACAGTCTCTGTTGAAGACGTCCCGACAGATTAACCGTCCGCCTTTGCCTGCAGTAGCGACCTGACCCAAAATTGGTCAAATCTCCGTGGTCTGCACTCATCCCAAGATCATGCCGGTACTCACAAGACATCGATAAAGTAATCAAAGTTCAATCACACCTGAATATCATTAATCGATTCTCATATAGAGTCTTTATTACAAGGAATAAATTCGCTCAAGGCCAACTCATGAGAAATAAACTAAAATGCCTGGAAGGCCAAGGTAAGCGAGTCCATCCGACTCAAAGGGCAATCGCCAAGCGCGGAGCGTAGCCTCACCCCGATCGAATATATCTCGCAACATAATACGCTGCAGCCATGTAGGTCAGCTTTTGGAATAAGCCGGCAAGTTATGAAGAATAACAATAATAAAGTTACTAACTCTATATGCATATTTGGCGTTGAGCTCTAAGTTTCATCATTTTATGCGTAAGCCAATTTTATCCTACTACAAAGGACTTATTTGCAAATTACTACAAATTGTTGGTAGTTATTGAGATGGTTCCGCCAACCAATATCTCGCTCCCAAATTATTATTAAGTCATAAACCCAATCAAATTAATTCATTAGAGTTAAGTGTTGAGATATCCGAATACTTCCAAGGTCCAGATGCTCAAATGTCCGTGAATCGGGACACGGCTAATCGATTAGGTTATAACACTGCAGAGGTTTATGACTTTCCCGCAAGAATCATTCCTCCTTTAAAGTCTTCGTGACTTCATGGTGTTTGAAGACGGACGAATGAAACAGGTCTTCCAAAGAGTTCTTCCGCCACCGCTGCACCCATCCAACCCTACCGCTCGCCTACTTCTGTAGTACCGCCCAGCCAGCTTCACTACAAGGGTTAACCCAGCCAGAGCCCATAATGGCTTGCGGCTGCACAGTAAGCTTCCGTCATGGGGCATCCATCCTTCTCTTCGTGGCTGGGTGAAGCTTCCGCAGATGTCATGGCGCTTCTCCATGCATCCCGCCACCACCGGGTGCTCCAGGTGCCCGCAACCGCCCTCCACCCAAAGAGTGATTTTCCAAGTCCATCTTGATCATTGTAGTCCATGGGTTGTCATCATCATTGACTCTCACATCTTGCTTATGGATTTCACTCACCACAAATCCCGCTCACGAGCATAGCAAAATAACTACTACGCCCCGGGCCATAGTAACAAGGATTGGTTCATCCTACCACATGATACTACTCAAGTTTAATGACTTCAAGATTTTCACCATCGCATGCAATGGTGGGGGTGGTGACAACTACTAATGCACAATCATAACACACCAAACATTTATTCATTCCACTCAAACATGGTTCAAACTCGACACAAAAAGCTCAAGACTAATCAAGGAAAACATCGCCTAACTGATCGATTTAAAAGGAAATAAAAGATAACATGGTGGTCACTCAAAAGTCTTCATCAGTGGCGCCCTCTTGGGGTTTCTTCTGGTACTCCCCTCAAATCCTGATCATTGCTCACGAGGGTGCTTCATCTCCACTGGGTAAAGGTCCTCTCCCAAGTCCATCTTTTCCCCAATCGCTGCAAGCTTCATCTTCGTCGCCGACTATCTCCATGAAGTCCGTGATTTCTTCCTCATGGCCAAGGAAGTCTGCGCTGCCTTTTCTCCTCCAGCCCAGTCATGAACAAAGCTTCCGGTGTCTTCGAAGTTACGGGCGAGCCCAATCTCCTGCTTCTCGAGAAGACACTCCAGTCCCGGATGTACGAGAGTGGAATCGCCCTCGATGGTACGGATGATATCTCCATTCCTTGCCCCGCGAGAAACCATGGCGAGGTCTCGAGGATCGAGCTCGGTCCCAGATTCTCTCGAGATGTCCAAGTGCTCGGAGATCGCCACGCCTCTTCCGATGATCCAGCTTGAACTCGTGAACTCAAAGTTGATAGGCTCCGGCGGCCCTCCAAAGGTCCTCCCGGGATATGCACCTCAACTCAGAGCGGGTGTCCGCTTGAAGTGCATTAGTGGGTTTCCAAAGGATCGAGGGCGAGCAATCTTCAGCAGCTTCACCATCTCGACCAGCTTCCTTCCGAAGGGCATCGCCTCATCGGGCCGCGTAACTCCGTAGCAAAACCGGGTGAACTCGACGCCATCTAGAATGTTGCAAAGGAGAGAAGAGTCGAATAGATCGTGGAAGAATTATAGAATGAAAGAGGGGTTCAAAGTAAATGGTCTCTCGCTATGGCTTTCCGATCCTAGGGTTACGATCCTATGGTCGGCAGGTGCTCGATACCATCTCTCAGAGCGACCGACCCAAAATCGGTCAAATCTCCGTGTTCTGCATTCATCCCAAGATCATGCCGGTACTCACAAAGACATCGATAAAGTAATCAAAGTTCAATCACACCTGAATATCATTAATCGATTCTCATATAGAGTCTTTATTACAAGGAATAAATTCGCCAAGGCCAACTCATGAGAAATAAACTAAAATGCTGCGGAAGCCGAAGGTAAGCGAGTCCATCCGACTCAAAGGGCAATCGCTAAGCGCGAGCGTAGCCTCACTCCCGATCGAATATATCTCCGCAACATAATACGTTGCAGCCATGTAGGTCAGCTTTTGGAATAAGTGGCAAGTTATGAAGAATAACAATAATAAAGTTACTAACTCTATATGCATATTTGGCGTGGAGCTCTAAGTTTCATCATTTTATGAAAGCCAATTTTATCCTACTACAAAGGACTTATTTGCAAATTACTACAAATTGTTGGTAGTTATTGAGATGGTTCCGCCAACCAATATCTCGCTCCCAAATTATTATTAAGTCATAAACCCAATCAAATTAATTCATTAGAGTTAAGTGTTGAGATATCCGAATACTTCCAAGGTCCAGATGCTCAAATGTCCGTGAATCGGGACACGGCTAATCGATTAGGTTATAACACTCGCAGAGGTTTATGACTTTCCCGCAAGAATCATTCCTCCTTTAAAGTCTTCGACTTCATGGTGTTTGAAGACGGACGAATGAAACAGGTCTTCCAAAGAGTTCTTCTCGCCACCGCGGGCACTCCATCCAACCCTACCGCTCGCTCACTTCTGAGTACCGCCCAGCCAGCTTCACTACAAGGGTCAACCCACCAGAGCCCATAATGGCTTGCGGCTGCATGTAAGCTTCCGTCATGGGGCATCCATCCTTCTCTCGTGGCTGGGTGAAGCTCGCAGGATGTCATGGCGCTTCTCCATGCATCCCGCCACCACTGGTGCTCCAGGTGCCCACAACCGCCCTCCACCCAAGAGTGATTTTCCAAGTCCATCTTGATCATTGTAGTCCATGGGTTGTCATCATCATTGACTCTCACATCTTGCTTATGGATTTCACTCACCACAAATCCCGCTTCACGAGCATAGCAAAATAACTACTACGCCCCGGCCATAGTAACAAGGGATTGGTTCATCCTACCACATGATACTACTCAAGTTTAATGACTTCAAGATTTTCACTATCGCACAAAACATAGGTATAGAAATAACATGATCAAAACTTGCCTTGCCGATGATCCTCGAAGCTAAAGAGTCGAGTAGCAAGCTTCAGACTCGAACTCTACCGAGACAAACAATAACATAATAAGCACAAAGCAAGAGGATCACACAAGATAACAAAGATAACATAACACAACCAAACAATCAAAACCAAATCAAAAGGAAAACTCAAAGAAATCAAATTCAAAGTTTTTCCGTATTCCAAACAATAACAAAATAGTTTTTATATAACAAAATTCCTCAACATAACCTAATCATGGTTTTAGGTTAATTTAACAGAAAAGGATTAACTAAGCAACTAGGAGCAAAAAGAATTAATTAAATAGCTATTATAAAACTCACTTTAGGCCTAATCCAATTTCTATTAGAAAATTAATTTAAAACTTTTATTAATTGTAAATAAAAGTTCATCTAATGGAATGACAGAAACTAACCTAGAATAACTAATCACAAGTTAAAAATAAATTAATTTACTAATTAATTAATTAGGAAAACAGAACTAATCAATTAATTAGGATTAATAGGATTCTGCCTAGAATTAATTATTTATTAATCCTAAAATACCAAAGTTAATTTCTAGGGTTTGGCAATATCAAAATAAAGTGATTGCAAAAAGAATCATGCAAAATAATTTTCTAACTAAAACTATAGCAGATTTGCTATTCTGACTAAAACAATATTAAAGCATTTTAATTATTTTTAACATAGCTAAATATATGTTTTTCAGAAACTACATAAAATTTGCAATCCAACAAAAAAGAATCACCAAAAATATTAAACAGAACAAAAGATATACATTTTTGAAATTTGAAACAAATCGGCTAAAACAGAAAATCTAAATAAAAAGAAAAGGCCTAATGGGCCTAAACTATGCACTAGGCGCCGATAGACTAAGGGCCTAGGGTTTAACTAACAGAACCGCCTAACTAAAATAAACCTAACTAATAAAAATAAACCGCGGCCGTCCGGTTTTCTAACTAAAACTATTCTTCTGGGCTTCTAATCCTAACCCTAGGTTTAGGATCTAACGGAGGAGGGGTGCTGGGCTCACTGACTCGGACGACGCTGGGCGCGGGCGGCGGGAGTGCCCGGGCTTGGGCGTCATGAAGCCAAGAGACGTCGGGAGAAAAGTGGGAGCTCTGGGATGGTTCGTGAGAGGGGTGGGTCGGGTGCACCAGAGGGCGACGGCGTAGGGTTTTGGCGGCGAGGGAGCTCTGCCCGCAAGTGCTTCTGGAGAGAGAGGAGAGGGCTTCGCGAGGCTAAGGGGGGAATGGGGTGGGGGGCTTGGTTTATATAGCTGTGGCCTCTACCGAGGGGCGGAAGGGCATCGGGCGATCGGGATCCCTGGATTCTTCGGGATCCCATGGATCTCCCATGAGGTTCAAGCGTGGGCAGGGGGAAGAAGAGAGGGTGGGGCCACGGGTCTGAGGAGAGAGGGGGTTTGCTGGCCGACCGGATCCTAGGGGACGGGCGAGGGGGGCGCGGCTCGGCTACTGGCTGCTGGCCTAGTGGGCCGTGCTATCGGCCTGCTGCAAAAGGGTGGGGGAAATGAGGCGGCACTGGCTGGGCTCGTGGTTCTGGTCGGGCGCCCAAAAGTTTTTTTTTTTTAATAAACCAAAACAAAAATAAAACCTAAACTATAAATATTTTATATATAGTATATATATACCAAAATGATCGGGAATATTCCTTTCATTTGAACATTTTTCCAAAGGCAAAATCCAAACTTCATAAAATCCATTTTTCTCAAATTCAAATAAAATTCAGATTTGAATCCAATTCTTTTGGCTTTGTTTCTCTCGATATTTTGGAGTGTCATGTTAGCTCCTCTCATACTTTTGATCAAGTATTTATCAGCTTGGTTTTTGAATGGTTTCCACATGCCAAAGTTTGAATTCAAATTTCAAATTCAAAACTCTCTCAAACTTCAAATGGTATTCAAATTCAAACAGGATGCATAGGATGCTTATCTATAATTGTAAAACATTCCAAATAGGAAAATTTGGGATGTTACAATGTAAGACCCAAATGGATGCCCGATTGACGGAAAGTTGGCTCTTGCAAGACCCCATGTGGTGCCGAGAAGAAGGCTAAGAAGGAGGCCACGGAACTCAAGGAGCTCCCACGCCAGTCTCGCCGGATTCTCAAGCGTAATCTTCTCCTCAAGACGAGGAGGAAGAAGAAGAAGCTTCAGCTCCAGCCGGGAGGAGAGGAAAGGAAGGCCGCCTAACTCGGGAGGCCGGAGGGTCCAAGAAGGAAGAACCTTCCTCCGACTTCTCCACCAACGCCGACGACGACGAGGGATTGGCCTACAAGGGCCAAGCCCCTAGCGAGATCGTGGTGTCCGGATACCCACGGCGCTTTTAGTATTGCAGAGTGTTCTCTAATGTCGAATAATCGCAACCCGCCTAAAGGCGAAGTTCGCCGATTCATCGAAGCGGGTCCTCGGGCTCGCCGGAAATGGAGAGTACTTGCCCGACCGCCTCGCCTCATGTCTGGGACAACGCCACAAGGGCCCCCAAAGGGGCTTGGTCCCGAGGAGGTGGCGCAGAGGTGCCAAGGCAACCCCCTGACTCCAGCGCTGGGGGCAAGACCTCAGGGCTCTAAGGTCACCCTTGTTCGACTCCATGCCGAACCTTCAAGGGTTCCGGAGTCCGCAAACGATCCTTCGCAAGAAGGGTAAGACGCCGTGTCTCTTCGGCCCAACCGGAGGCACCGGATAGCGCATCGGAGGCGCCAACGGCGCCCATCGAGGAGGAGCACCGCATCAAGCAGAGTGCGGTGATCCGACAGCCAGTCCGCCAAGAGCGGGCCGACCAAGCCTATACCACCTTCTAACAGTGCTTTGAGGTAAGAAATTTCAATATATGTAAAATGGTACCGATAGACAAAGAGCCCCCGATGCTCGGTTCGTGTTCGGAAAGAAAAGCCGGACCGAGGATCTTTAGAAAGATAAACGCAGGAGTCATAAAAATATGTCAACATGGGATTGCAGGTGTGGCCGACTCCACCGCACCGATCAAGGAGGTCAATAATTTGAAGAAAACCTCGAGCGTCCGAGAACGAGCTCGGCCATGCCAAGAAGCAGCTCGAGGAAAAGAAGGTGAGTAATACCTTATGAAAATTGTACCTATGTAAAAGGATTTGGTTGCAAGAAAATGACAAGGATAACGGGTATTGTAGGGGCCACTAACGAGGTGGCGACCTCGAAGGAGGCGGTGGCCGCGCCAAACGAATGCGGCCGTGGAACGACCGAGCGAGAGAAGCAGGAGAAGCGGTGGCGGAGGTACAACAAGAGCTCCAGTGATCTCGTGAAAAACATGAGAACTTGGAGCGTGACTCAAGACTCGAGAGTCTAAGCTTGAAACGGCTCTGAGAGTGCCAAAGCCGCTAAGGTCAAGCCTACAAGGCCCTCTAGGAGATTGAGGCGGTGAAGAAAATAGCAGCGGTAAGGCATTTTTCATGCAAGAGTAAGCATGTGAGTGTTAATTACTTGTTGCTTACCTGAATTGAGCTCTCTGTATGCTCGCAGATCTTCCTCGCAGCGTGTCCGATGCTGCCGAGATTCTACCGGCCGAGGAGGGAGCTCGACGGAGAAGGTCTTTCGGTCTCAGATGTCGAGGCCGGACATCCGGTGTTTTTAGCGACCAGTCAAGCAGCTGGTCGAGCCCACAAGGCGGCCGAACAGCCATGAAGGGCCTCATAGTTCGGTCAGGCCTAAGGAGGCCATGCCTGGGGCTACTTCGCCCCAGGCGCGGCCGGTGGATGCGTCTGGGGTTGAAGTTATCAAGCATTCCGCTTGTATCAAGGTGCCCGTGGGGCCCTTGCCCGCAAGAAGGTGCACTGGGCAAGATGGATGCCCGTAAGCTCGTGATGGACCCGCCACCGAGGGCAAGGAGCATCGCACGCACCGAGATGTATTATAAGAGTGTGTCAAGGGCTGCAGACTATTATGGGTGAGTGCTCCAAAGATGTAATATTTGAGTAGACTCGATTTTGTTATCCTGTGCGCTGAAAACTTAGTTCATATGCTTAAGCAACGCTTGTTAATTTAAAATATTACCTTTGTGCGGATGTTTATCAAATCGAGAGATGGCAAGTCATCGGCTTCAGCCCCCATGCCACGAAAGTGCTGGGGTGTTCGGATAAACTTGAGCGCTCTTGTTCCCATTTTTGGGTCCATCTAGGAGGCGCCAACACAGCTAACAAGGCAACCGGACTTATAATGCTTGAACACTCACTTAGCCATAGAATTCTATAATTTTAAATTTCAGCGAAGCCCCTAGTCTTCGAAGGTCAATTTGGGGCGCTATCCACGCCTTTGGCCGGACAGATCCGCTCCTCGATCTAAGCGGCATAAGTCTTTAAGGACTCGCAAAAACCTCTCGAATGCACCGTCTCGCCTCATCATGACGGCCAGTTTTAGCTTTCCATCGAGGCGTTAACTCAAATTGAACTGGGCGAATCGCAGTGGTTCTCCGTGCTACCTTAGCCGATATAACGGAACGTAAGGTACCAAAACACGGAGCCGGGCATACCCAACTATTGACTCAAGACATGATTCGAGCCGATGCATATAGTGCTATAAGTTCGGGTGCCGACTTGTGAAAGTGTTCGACTCATCACACCATAACGCTGGAAACATAAGCCCTGGTGTATATTAGCCGCACTAAAGTGTACGGATGCAACATGTCGTGAATGAACATATGTATGAAAAGAAATGCAATTATAAACAAAAAGGTGCTGCATTGTTTTATTCAATAAGTGCTGCTACTAATGAAGAACGATACAAATAGTGCGATAAGCAAGGTATGAGACTGTTAAACATGTCCTCTCCGTGGGTAGGCTGCAGATTGGTGTATGAAAATGCTCGTAATGGAGACCACCAGATATTCGCTGTAGCCTTTATCCTTCCCTCGGCTGTTGCATCGTGAGTTCGGCAGTCCGCCACCGGATGTGGCTTCCGACAAACGGAGTCCCGTGGGTAAAAAGTGAAAGGTAAAAGAAGAGAAAAGGAACGACACACTTGAGAGCCCCTAGTGTGGTTGAGCCGCAGTTGGGTTTATCGTGGTCGTGCCCTCTCCCCATGCCCATGGTATCTTCGTGAGTGTAATGGTAATGCCAAGCGACCTGCTTTGACGCTTCGCAGAGTTGGGTTAGCCGCATCGCTACGCTGCGCTCGTAACGCGCTGTGGTCTTGTTGTGTTACTCCGCGCCGCTGGCTGTGTTCGCCGCTTAACCGCCGGACTCGAGAATTGCCTTAAGAGGCTGCATTGCACTTCGCCACGAGAGCCGCCAGATGTTCCTCAAGCGGGAGAACGCTCGTGGTTTCGCTGACCGTGATGACTCCTAGAGGGCCTGGCATCTTGAGCTTGAGGTATGCGAAAGCGGCACCGCTGAACTTTGTAACGCTGCACGTCCGAGCAAGGCATGATAGCCGCGAACGGGACTATGTCAAGATTAACTCTCGCTCGGAAGTTATCCGGGATCCGAAGACCACTTCCAGCAATTGAGCCTGTATAATTGGCTTTACACCTGTATGACGCCTTTAAAGGTCGCTTTTGGTAGGTTTAATCCTTGAGGGTTCTATGCCCATTTTATGACCGTATCCCGGGTAAAGCAGGTTCAGCTGCCGCCATCCATCGACTCGTTAGGTGAAATCCATCGACGATTGGGTCTAAGACCAGTGGCGGCGAATCCGCCTGCATGGATGTCGGTGGGTGGTCCTTCGGTCAAAGTGACCGGGCAGAGGACCATGGATTGAACTTCGGGCAACTCGCTCCATCGCGAGACATCCTCGAGTGCACGCTCGCCCCTTTTGGGTATGTGAGTTGCGATATCATGTTCACCGTCCGCACTGCGGGGGAAACCTTCGTCCTCTATTGTTCGGCGGTTGGGTCTCGCCCTCGCCATCGCTATGCAGCCCCTTGTCATTGCTTTCGCAATTAACTTGCTCGCTCGCTTGAATACCCAACAGTCCCTGCTGTGTGGTTAGTCGGCTTTTCGTGGTGCCGTATCCGCACAAGCGGTCGAGTATTCGTCCAAATTGACGGACCTTGAGTAGTTCTTTTGAATGGCTTTTTCCGCTGACCGGTTTAGAGCTCTGAATCCGCATTGACCGCCGATCTCAATATTGTCGCCAAGCACGCGCGCTTGTGTTTGTTACGACGCCGCTGCCATTTCGGTCCTGAAGTCCGGACCGCTGTAATTTTTGCCGAGGTTGTTGCTGCGTTAGCTACTGTCCTCACCCGCGCAGAAACGGGTCATGAGTGATGTGAGGGCTGCCATGGATTTCGCCTCCTGTCCTAGGTGCTTAAGAGCCACTCGTCATGGATGTTATGCTTGAAGGCCGAAGGGCCTCCGTGATCCCGGACATACCGACGATTTGGTTTTTCTTGGTTAAGAACCGTACGTAATTGTTCCGCCGATTCGTTCGGTCGCTGAATTATGTGGCTTAGGTCATCAACGTCCTGGTGGTCGCATATTAAGTGCCCCGAAGTTATCGAGGAATGCGGTTTGTGTCCTCCCAGCCCCAATTGACTCACCGCAAGCTGTTGAGCCAATGCCGGCTGGTCCTTTAAGCTTGAGGGGAGGTATTTGACGGCGAAGATCGCCACCGCGGGCCATGTGGATGTGAAGGAGATAGTCTTCATCCAAACCGTGGGGTCTGCACAGCCATCATAGGATTCAATATTGACGGTTTAAACCCTTCGGGATTTGATGATCCATTACTCGCTCTGTGAAGCATAGTGGGTGTGCGGCGCTCAGATCGGACGATATCTCTCACGGAGCTCAAAAGAGCTTTGTCTGCTTTAGTTCGGCCCGCCGACTTATCGCGGTCCGGCGCCGACGGTTGTCGCCACGCACTGCGCGGCCCACGCCGATCCATAGATCGATCTTGATTGTCTTGCCTTGTCCTCCAATATATCTCGCAGGTCCGGAGCGTTCCTTTGGCCGTGTGCTTTTTGAGTGATGCCGGGTACGGTTTAATGAAGGGCCTAGAGGCTTCTTCCGTCATACCACGGGTGGTCGGTCACCCGATTGTCTCCGGGTGATGCGGGTTCGTAAGCCTCCTCCTCTAATCGGGGAGCAGCTTGCGCTTAGGGTAGCTTTTGAGGGCGCGTCGAAGCTCATGCTCTTCGCCGCGAGGACTTCAATCCATCCGTCCGGCCAGCGATCCCGATCAGCTCTAAGTCGTTGCTGCTTTTCTTGAGGCTGTTTGTCACGTGGCTATAAGCTTGCGCCTAAAACGCCTTGTTCGACGGGATCCTCGTGCACGCATTTAATTCATTGTCGCCGAGGCTTGCTTCATCTTCAGAGGAGGCATATAATCGCTCACCTTCTTCTTCTGCCGCTCTCTTCATGAGGGCTGGCGCCTCCATCCTCCCCCTT
>JAHIAM010006375.1:0-21941 GCA_021605205.1 Aegilops longissima | reverse complement strand
CTTAAAATGAAAAACCTTACCTGTCACAGCCTCGCCCACCCGCTGCCCAGCCTCAGAGCCGCGCCAATGAAAGCTGTTGCTTCGGCTCGCCAGCAGTGGGGCCGGTGTCGCCGGGCGTGCTAGGCGCGCCACGCAGCTGGTCAGCCGCCTCGCCATTGCCGCCATTCGGGGACGACCCACACGTCATCCCCGAACCCCAGACACGCCTCACTCTCGCCCGCCTCTCTTCGCCGCTCGACCGCCGCCGACGCCATCGCCGACACGCCACCGTCAGCCAGTGCTCCTCGCCGCCCACGCACTCATGTCGCTTATGTCTGCCCATCGCCGCACCCAGCTACCCCTAGCTAGCTAGTCCTCTCGCCCAAGACCTCGAGGCCACTCACTCTGACCTCGACCGAGTCCAAGGTCGCCGAGATCCCCATCATCGCCGCCGACGAGATCGCCCACCCCGACCTCGACGAAGCTTCCTGCAGGTTCACCACGAACCTAGCTACCCCTCTATCCTCTCCGCTTTCCTTCTTGCACCACAATGCAGCACCCGACGATCGCTCGAACTCCACTGCCATGCTGCGCTGTCGCCGACGAGCCTCCGTCCACCCTTTGGCCGCACCACTATGTCCATCACACTCACCACTCTCCAACGAGGCTAACTGCAGACTCTCGTGCGCCTCGGCCGAGGCCGCTAACTCCTAACCTGCTGGTGGCCGAGCCTCGTCGCCGCCTCGACTCGTCAGCCGGGCGCCCACCCGCCACTCCCTAACCCAACCGACCCCACCAAACACCGCGGCTCACCTCTAGCTACTCAGAGATGCTCTCAAGGCCCATTTGGAGCCCGGAAGTGCAATGCACTTGCTCACCGCTGCTCTGGCTCTCGCTGGCCAAGGCTAGACGCCGTGAGTTGACCTCACCTGGTGCCCCTGTTGACCTCCGGGTCAATGATGTGGACCCTCCAGCTTAACTAATTAGGATTAGTTTTAATTAAACTAATTAGTTAAATATAATCGACATGCGGGTCCCACTGGTCAGCTTGACCTGGACGACTTCGCTGACCTCCTCGACGTCATGTTGACTCATGCGACGCGATTAATTCAAATTCTGGAATTATTTTTATATACTAAAATCCAGAATATAATTCAAATTTCAAATGCTTATAACTTTTATTCTATAACTCCAAATGCAAAGATTTATATATGAAAATTTATCAGAAAAATACACTCTATCCATTGGTACAGGTTTCATGCATGTTAAAACAAGTTAACTATGCTGAATAACCAGATTAAGATTTTGCACCATTAGGACTAACTCATGATCTATCATTTGAACCTTTGGTTCAAATGAGATCATCCCTCGCCCCTTCAACTTGCATTAGGCCAACACACATTCATCTTGCCATGTCATAGCATGCATCATATTGTTGCATATTGTTGTATGTTTATTTTGGTGTGTTTTCATGATAGGTTCTGCCTCAAGATAACCTCGATAACCCATCTCAAGGGCAGTTCTCTACCCAGGCCCATCGTGCAAGCAATTCATTGATCATTCCGACATAAACCCATGTTCTCGCTTCTCGCTCTCATTTTACTGCATTAAGACAACGCGATTCAACTGTTGTGTGTCATGCGTAGTTGAACCCACTTCCTTTGCATGACCTGTCATTGCCACAAGAATTAGATGAAACCCACTAGTATGTGTAGGAGTTGATTGAGCCATGTTTGTGATTCCTACCATGCTATGCTTGCTATGCTTAGAGTTGTGTCGTGTCTGGCTCATCGGATGATGAACTGGAGTGAAAGGTTGTGTTGGTTCGAGAGTGTAAGTGTTGAACACGATTTGGTAAAGGTATCGATGAGAGGCCATGTAGAGCATGGTGGGTTGTTTCATTGAAGCCAACTTAAGAACCGAGATCTGTGTTTGTGATCCATGAACCAGCTACTACCACACATTGGGATCCTTAATTGACCCTCTCGCTTCTTAACCACCCCTGCTCATAGTCCGGAGTTGCAAGTAGTTTCGTGTTTAGTATGTCAGTCAGACGCAACGCTGACCTTAGGGGTGGGTTGTGTTATGGTAGGCACTGCGGGTCTGCAAACCGAAAGCCCTTATGTATCTCGGGAACTCCGCACACATCGCTCGGGCTGTATGGGAAACCTCGCCGGACTCCTCATGGATGGAACCCGAATAGGCGATAAACCTGGACTAGGGACTTGAGTGTTTAGGTAGGCTGAGTCCGACACCCACGCTGGGCTTCCGCTGAAGGTTGCTTGAGTACATCGTCGTAAACGCATTTATAAGTGGTGGAGAGTGTGAAGAAGTATACCCCTGCAGGTTAAATATGATCTATTCGAATAGCCGTGTCCACGGAGAAGGACTTCTGGGTTACCTATATCAGTTCATAGACAAGTAAATGGATACTACTAAAAGCCTCAAGATAGTGTGAGTATCGTGGATGGCCTCTGGGATGACGAGAGAGGATCCACGGTGGAGTATTGTGATGGTGGATAGTGGACCTGCAGTACACAAATGCTTTACAAAGTGTGTCACGAGGATAGCTTAGCCAAGAGTCAAAGCTGGCTTGCTGCATTTAACTCCACTTCCTTCCTTGAGAATGTGCATGTATGATAGGATTCAGTAGAAGACTTGCTGAGTACTTTTGTACTCATGTTTGCTTAATCAATATTTTTCAGAGGACTATACCACCCTCCCGACGGATTCTATGTAGATGTTGACTTCGACGAGTAAGCTAGCCACCCAGGTATGATCTAAGACTTGTGAAGGGCCATTGTAGATAGAAAGGCTCCAACAAGCTTTCTTTCTTTCTAGAGTCCTGTACTGCACTACTTTGCTTCCGCTTGTGCTTGTATGATTGTATGATTTGAGTGTTGGGTCATGTGACCCCTACCTGTATGAATATAGTTATGTATGGCTCCTCGGAGCCTCTTAAATAAAGTACTTGAGTTGTAGAGTTTTGTTGTGATGCCTTGTTGTATTTACTCACATCGGGCATATTGCGGTATGATTGAAATGTTTATGAGTGAGGGATCCGACAATCTAGTTGTTTATCCTTGGCAGCCTCTCATATGGGGAAATGTAGTCTTGTGCTTCGAGCGAGATAGTAGTCCGCTACAGTCCGGTTCACCGAGTCCTCGCTAGCCCAAAGACTATCGCTTGGACACTTGACTGGCCGGCATGTGATTCATTTCGCTCTTATGTCCGTTCCTTCGGGAAATGTCACGCGTGATACTTTGAGTCCTGCCTAGCTCTGCTACAGCCCGGGATACCGGAGTCCTCGTTAGCCCAAAGGTTACAGCCCAAGTTCATATGCTGATGACCCGACATGCTCGAGGTGTTTCATGTATGCCTCGTCCCTACAGGTTAGTGCCGCTTTGGGTTCACGACCAGCCATGTCGGCCCGGTTCTTTTGTCATGTGGATGCTAGCGACACTATCATATACGTGAGCCAAAAGATTAAACGGTCCCGGCCATGGTAAGGCGAACACTGTGGGAATACCGCGGCGTGAGGCCGCAAAGTGATATGAGGTGTTACCAGCCTAGGTCGATGTGACTTGGAATCGGGTCCTCGATAAGAAGTGTGCTGTTCGTGAGGGCTAAGGTTGCCCATGATGTTGCCCCTGGGGAGGCGTGCCAGCATCTGCTGTTGTCAGGAGACGCTGGAGGCGAGCTGAAGAGCCTGCGTAATCCAGCAAGTGAGGGAGGCCCGCCTCGGCCAGAGCAGGTGGAGGAAGCGTGGGTTTCGCGAGGCGGCCGCCATGACCGGGAGGCTAAGCTGAAGAACCAGGACAGGATCGCCACGCTGCTGGCTGGAGCAGGAATCGAGGCGAGGAAGGTCGAAGTTGGACGACAAGGCACGGGTTCTGCCAAGATCGCCGTGGCCTTCATGGATATGGAGGTGAAGGCTCGCGCTTTGCCGAGGGAGCTTACGATAGCGGCCTGAGAGCCCACTGTCAAGCGCAGGACGGCCCCGCCAAGCCGCTTCTTCCCGGTTCAAGGCTTGAAGATGTCTCCTTGCTTGGCCTCACGGGCCGAGGCCGAGGCGCGGTCTTGTCTCCTCCGCGCATCGACGCTGATCCTCACCAAGATCTATCTTCACGATCCCAGCGATGACATGGACAGCCTGGCCGGAGCCAAGAGCTGGCGAGCATGTAGCTGCCGGGCCGAGGCTGTGAAGGGTCGCGGAGGCTCCATGCTAAGTTCCGGCTCAAGACTAACCCAAGCGAAGCGCCGCTGCCCCTGGTTGCTCACGAGGCGAGCCCACTCCAGGCAGGCTCCACCACGACAAGTGACTGCCAGGCTCCTGCCTTGCTTTTAAATCCTGCACATGTATCATGCCTCGAGGAGGCGCTAAACTTGGTGCTTTATATAATGCGATAACAAAGGTGGATCTGTAATATTTGCTTTGAATTCCTTGAAATTTGTGCTTCCTACTTGCTTTATGTTCCCACGGCAGCAGCCTGCCCCATGAGATACCCTCAGTTGGCTTGTTAGCCCCGACCGGAAACCAGGACGGGACCAAGGAGTGAGGGGCTACGTGAAAGTTAGGCTCCTGAGTCGCTGCGCTCAGGAGTCCCCTTGGCGCCGAACAGCAAGTAGGGGAGGTGAGACGGGCGGATCCACCGTTTCTACGCCTCGCAGAGTCCGCCCCGCTGCGATACCTCAACCACCGCTAGCCTTTTTGGAACTTAATGGGTGAGGGTCTACGTGACCAGTTAGGGTTCCTGAGTCGCGGCGCTCAGAGTCCCCTTGACGCCAAACGGCATTCGCACCTTTGGCTCCGCCGGGAGTGACGCAGGCGACGGTCCCAGGGCCCGAGGGGCTCTGGCTGGGTGGCGCATGCCTGGGCGTGACTCCAGCGCAGCCTCTGCGCCCAGCCTCGCGGCCGCTACCGAGGGGAGGCGCGCGCATTTGGCTGCACATCGAAGCTCCGGCTCCCCCCGAGGTTGATGCGACCCGAGGCCACCCCGCTTGTTTATCACCAGCTATGAGCATAGCGCCTCCGCATGTGTACGGGCATAGCCGCCTCGGCAAGTGTCGCCACCAACTGAGCATGGTGCTTCCACTAGAACGTGGAGGGGCCTCCGCGAGGAGCACCCGGGCGATACAGCCCCACCCCGACACGTGGCTGACACGGTAGGGCTGGACGAGGTGTATCTGGCACCCGTGAGCCAGCTGCATGGACTCACGGGCCCCACTCAAGGCGTGGCTTGCGCCTGGCTCGGGCCTTATCTTTGAGTGTGTTCCTGCAATTTGGCTGATGTCGGTGTTTCACGCTCGGGTCCCGGCTCGGCTGGTCTCACTGTCACCGGTAAGCCAAACATGATGCGATGGACAAGACCAGAGGGTGAGGGCCGAGAGCCGGTAGGAGCCCCGAGTCGCGATGCTCGTGCACCCCCTTTAACGCCAAGCCAGGTTAGATGACTGCGCCCCACGCCCAGTTCCTGGTCTCTGGTCTCACCGTCGCCGCAAGCCAGTGTCGCGATGCCATGGACAAGACCAGAGGGTGAGGGCCGGAGAGCCGTAGGAGCTCCTGAGTCGCGATGCTCAGCACCCCCTTTAACGCCGCAAGCTAGGTCGATGCAGAACTCCACGCCCCGGTCCCGGCCTCGGCTGGTCTCACTGTCCGCGGCAAGCCAGGTCGTGATGCCATGGACAAGACCAGAGGGTGAGGGCCGAGAGCCGGTAGGAGCCCCGAGTCACGATGCTCGTGCACCCCCTTTAACGCAAGTCGATGGGTTGGATGACTAAACTCTACGCCCGGTCCCGCTCGGGCTGGTCTCACCTGCCGGGCAAGCTAGGTCGCGATGCCATGGACAAGACCAGAGGGTGAGGGCCGGAGAGCCGGTAGGAGCCTCCGAGTCGATGCTCGGGCACCCCCCTTTAACGTGCAAGATTCCGCCACCCAGGAAAAGGCACCAAATAACAAGCATGGTGGAGCGAGAGCATAATCCTAAGGAAAAAGTAGGAAGGATACATGCCGCTGGGACTGGCCCGAGCGGCTTGGGGATGATGCAGCCCGAGGGGCGCCCCCAACAGGATAGGCTAACGACATGAAATAAAAGGGATACATGCCGCAGGGACGGACCCACGCGACCTGGGAATAATGCGGCCCTGAAGGCGCTCCCAGCCGGAAATAAACTTAAAGATGTCACCGGTGATGTTGGGGATGAAGGGTGTTGGTGTAGCAGACTGCTGGGCTGCGGGAGCCGATCTCACGAGCCCCCAGCCCAGGGGCCTCGGAGGCCCGAGGCGCCTGCGGCTCGCGGGCCATCTCCATCTCCGCCAGGCTGCGGCGTGGCTCGACCTCTTGAGCCTCCAGGATGGTCTCATGAGACGCCAGCGCAGTGAGCAGTGCTGCAGTGCCATAAGGCATGCGACGAGATGGGGGCGGACTCGCAACGCCCCACTCGCGAGGGCCAGAGGCGCTTGAGATGCGGCTCGGCTGAGCCTCGGGTATGTCGATGCAGACGCGCAGCCCACCATCCTCGCCTCGGATGGGGGCCACAGGTAGGCGGCACGCCTCATGACCCTTGACTCTCAGAGCTCCTGAATGGCCTTGCCGACGAATCCTTGAGGGTTCTGCCCTCCTGCCTTGCTCTTGCTTATGAAACGCTCTTGAAACACGCCCACGTGGTGCCCAAGCGCCTCGACCTTGGCGAGGTCGGCGTCCTCCGTGGGAGAGCCCCGAGCCCCGCCGAGGAGGCGCCTGCCGCTTCCCTATGTGATGGAAGGAGGCTCTCTGCCCGGGCGCTGGCCCCCGAGGGGCCTGCCTCTTGAGGAGCCGGGCCGGTCGATGTCTTCTTCTTCTTGGCGCCTCGGAGGCCTCCCCGCTGCCGTGGTCTGGTCTTCCAATGATGCGGCTCAAAAGCTCGCCCAGGAGCACATCTGCCTCTCTCTTCACAGTGGCACCGTGATGGCTCCGCCGCCTCGGCATCTTGAGGACGCCAGTAGCCATGGTGGGTTACGCCATGAATTTGGCCAACGCGGGTACCCGAGGATGGCGCTGTACCTGCAGGGCGCTAATGGGCGACGTCGGTCGGCGAGCTCGTGTAGAAGTTGTCGCGAGCCCCGGGTGACAGAAGGCGGACCTGCTCGATCGACGTGGAGCCGCCGGTGACCAAGAAAGGCTTGGTTGGCTGAAGCTGACCGTAAGGCACTTGAAGATTCTTTGAATGTCTCCACGACAGTGACGTTGAGCCCTGCTCCACCGCTGATGATGGTCTTGGTGACTAGCACATTGTGATGATTGGGAACAAAGCATCGGAGAACTCTCTGTGGCTGCGCGACTTGAGCTGATCCGCTGAGCTAAACGTGATGGCGCACGCCGATCACCCGAGAGGGCGCTGGACTCGAGCTTGGGAGGATCTGCATTCACTTCAAGGGCGAACTGCTTGAAGATGCGCCGAGAGGTCGGGGCTTGAGCTCCGCCTAGATGCAGCGATCGCGCTGCGCTTCCCGGAAGCCCCCAGCCCCTCGGCCCAGATGACGGTCTTCACCTCCTTGGCGGCGGCGGCAGCGGAGGGAGGCCTGCATTCCCTCTGGGAGATCTCGCGAGGCTGATCCTCCAGCCTCCCTCGCGAGGTGGGTCTTGCCGCCGTCCTCGTGAGGTTGGTCGCGCCACCTTGGCGTGGGCCACGGCTTCCCAAAGTCCTGCATTCCTTCCTCCTCTCGTCAGAGTCTCCGGTCCGCCAGTTTCGGGGCGCCGACCACCTTCCTTCGCAGAGACGCCCGGAGCTCTTGACATTCATTGGTGTTGTGAGGTGGAGGTCGTGGTACACGCAGCATCGCTGCCCTTGGAGGACCTCCGGCTGATCTTCGCTGGTGTCCTGTCTGCCAATAGCACGGCAGCCCCTTTGCGCTTCACGCCCTGGCCTTGACTTCTTTCTTCGGATCCGCGGCAGTAACTCGAGGAGGGAGAGGCGCCTCCTCAGCCCTCGGGCGCACTTGGTCGCCAAGTTGAACAGCTCCAGGAGGTGCACAGATCTTCATGCATCGCCAGCTCCCTTCATCTTGACGTCAAGACCAGCCGGAGAAGGCAGAGATGATGGCCTCCTCCGCTACCCTGGGATCTTGAGGCGCCGCTGTTGAAGCGCGCGATGTACTTTTGCAGGTTTCCTCGCTGCTGCTTGATTCGGCGATGTCGCATTAAGGTGGCCGGTCGCGAGTACTTGAAGTTGCGGCGAAGCGGCACGCATCTCGTCCAGAAGATATCGCGGCTCGGGCCAGATTCAGAGCAAAAGGGTCTGGCTCTGAGCGCTATGGGAAACCAGTTCGCCATGACCTTTTCATCCCCTGCTATAGTTTTGATGCCCAGCTCAGAGAGCCGAGGAACTCAGAGGGTCGGGCCGGGCTGTCAGAAGCGAGGAGGCAGGTCTGGCTTGAATTTCAGGGCTGTGACGACAATGGAGCTCGGAGGTGGGCTGTGTGCGGGCAGCCCACCGTGCTGCTGGGGCTTCTGGATTTACGAGAGCTTGGTCTTGCAGTGTCTTCCCGGCGCTGGCTGGGGGCAGCGCAGGGTCTTGAGGTGCCGGAGCGGGAGCGCTGGGCAGCTTCTTGTG
Organism: Aegilops longissima; assembly: GCA_021605205.1. Taxonomy (NCBI): domain Eukaryota; kingdom Viridiplantae; phylum Streptophyta; class Magnoliopsida; order Poales; family Poaceae; genus Aegilops; species Aegilops longissima. The sequence continues at coordinate 13,371 of JAHIAM010006375.1, read as the reverse complement.
GGCGAGGAACTTCTTGATAGCTCTGTTTGCCGCTTGCCGCGTGCTCGGTGTAACGGTTTCGCCCGGGGTCCGCGCGCTTTGGGGCTGGGGCGCCTTGAGGAGGAGGTGGTTGAGGCGCCGAGTTTATCGTTACAAGGGCGGTGCGTGCAGCGAGACGGATGGTGCGGGTCGCTTCCTGCAAAGGCGGACGTGTGCTCGGCGACTCGGTCGAGCTATTTTCGAGACGCTGCCGACGGGCGGTAGCGCAGGAGCTCGTAGCGCTGGCGAGTGCAGCTCGACTTTCCATGAGCAGCTGGGCGCGCGTGACGAAGAGCCAGCGGGTGAGCGGCGTGGCGGTGCCGCCGCCCCGCCATGGACGGGTGTTGACGACGCTATTGCTCGCTCTTCGCCGGGCCGGTGGCGGCGTTGACGGCAGGTGACGGGAACGACGAGGGCGCCACGACGGGAGCCGCCTAGGCGATATGGAGGCGTAGGTGGTTTCGCCGCTGGCGCGGTTCGACGGGCGCCGATATGGTTGCGGCGGTCGGGGAAGAACGAGGCGCATTTAAAGGCAGATTCCGCACACCCTTACCGGGCGCGCTAAATGTCGATTTCGGTTCCAACAGCACTTTTGAGGTTCGAACATCTGCGCGCAGAGATCCAACCTTCCACCGCCTCATACCTCGTCAATCGCAGGGACCTAAACTACTAAAGAGAACAGCACAAGAGACACAAGATTTATACTAGTTCGGGCCACCGCCGTGGTGTAATACAATACTCTAGTTTGTGGCGTGGTGGATTGCCTCTTGGGCTGATGAGGAACAGATACAGGAAGAACAGCCTCGCGAGGGTCTGTTTGGTGGGTGTGATGAACTGCTAGGTGGTGTCCTCGCCGCCTAGCTTGAGGATCGGTCTCTATCTTTCTAGATGCTGATCGCCCCGATCCCTTCTTTTCTCTCCTTCGATCCCCTACTCCGAGTGTGGCTACTCCTATTTATAGGCGAAGGTCTCCGGCCTCTTCCCAAATATTGAGCGGGAAGGGCGCCAACAATTGGCCATTTTGAAGGGGAACAGCGGGTACACTTATCCCGACTAAAGTTGGTCCTCGCCGCCAAAGGCTCGTGATGATGCCTGCTTGGGCTCCACGATGACTCCTTCCAGCCGCTGGGGCTGGTCTTGGTCTTGTTGCATCAAACGGATGCCTTTGCTTGATGCCTCGCCCGCGCTTGCTCTTTTGCACCAAAGAGGAAAGGAGGACACTGCAAGGTCGGGCGCCTTGATCGGGCGCCCATGGTCGCTATGGCTATGCCATGGGCACCTCGCGAGGTACCCTGCCTTGAACTCTCCGCCTCCTCATGAGCCAACCCGACGAGGCCGCGCCTAAGGAAACTCCTGTCATCCGCCTCATGAGGCTTGCTCTCGCGAGGGTCTTGAGCTTATGCTGATGAAGGTGGGTCGTCCTGGGCCTCCTTTGAGCCACGCCGCAGGCCGCAGGCAGGCATGTCTGGGGACCCTCGTTCCCGGAACGCCGATAGCATGGACTAAAGGATGTGGCAACTTCTTCAAGATGCTAAGGACAAAGGATTGGCAAAAGCTTCAAGCCCTAGACTTTCATTTACATTTTAGTGATCCAAGATCACATTGAGTCTATAGGAAAAGCCAATACTATCAAGGAGGAATGAGGTGTTGCTTAATGAGCCTCTTGCTTCAAAGTGCTTAGTGATATGCTCCAAATACCCTCAACTACTTTCCTACTTCCACACATTTGTCCTAAACCTAAAGTCAAACTCGCCCCACCGATTCTTTTCTTTATCCGCGCCACCGAGTTTGGAGGTCTTATCCACTGCCACAAACCCTAGGCAAATCGGTCTCACCGATAGGGATCTCGGTCTCACTGAGATGGGATTGTAATCTCTCTGTGTATGTCCATTATCAAAATCGGTCTCACCGGTTTGAGCAATCGGTACTACCGAGATTACAATGCAAACTCTCTGGTTTACTTATTATCAAAATCGGTCCCACCGAGTTTGATAATCGGTCAAACCGAGTTTGCTCGACCAACTCTCCGAAAGCGATACCAAAATCGGTCCCACCGAAGTTTGTGTAATCGGTCTTACCGAGATTACGCTATGCCCTAACCCTAACCGAATCGGTCCCACCGAGTTGCATTCCGGTCCCACCGAAAACCCTAACGGTCACATTATTTGCTAAATTGGTCTGGCCGAGCTTAACGATTCGGTCCCACCGAGTTAGGTAGATTATGTGTAACGGTTAGATTTTGTGTGGAGGCTATATATACCCCTCCACCTCCTCTTCATTCGTGGAGAGAGCCATCGACCGAACCTACACTTCCAAAGATCCTATTTTCTGAGAGAGAACTACCTACTCATGTGTTGAGGCCAAGATATTCCATTCCTACCATATGAATCTTGGATCTCTAGCCTTCCTGTTGCTTTCCACTCAAACCCTCTTTCCACTACATCCAAATCCTATGAGAGAGAGTTGAGTGTTGGGAGACTATCATTTGAAGCACAAGAGCAAGGAGTTCATCATCAACGCACCATTTGTTACTTCTGGAGAGTGGTGTCTCCTAGATTGGCTAGGTGTCACTTGGGAGCCTCCGACAAGATTGTGGAGTTGAACCAAGGAGTTTGTAAGGGCAAGGAGATAGCCTACTGTGAAGATCTACCGCTAGTGAGGCAAGTCCTTCGGGCTTACGGCCATGGTGGGATAGACAAGGTTGCTTCTTCGTGGACCCTTCGTGGGTGGAGACCTTCAGACTCACAAGAACTGCTACTCCTCGTGGGTTGAAGTCTCCATCAATGTGGATGTATGATAGCACCACCTATCGGAACCACGCCAAAAACATCCGTGTTCCAAATTCATGCTTGAATCCTCCAATCCTTCCCTTTACATTCTTGCAAGTTGCATGCTTTATTTTCCGCTGCTCATATACTCTTTACATGCTTGCTTGCTATATGTTGTGAATGTTAAACTTGTGCCTAAACTCCACTCAAACTTTAAAGAAACTTAAAACTGCAACTTTGATACTTAGTGTCTAATCACCCCCTCTAGACACCTCTTCTCAAGGTCCCACAGCTACCCAGCTCCGTTGAATTCATGGTCGTGACTCATCACGGCTACAATGTCCTCAAGATGCTAGGAAGTGGTGGAGTCATCACGGTGCCTTTGTGAAGAAAGAGACGCAGCAGGCCCCTCGAGCGTGCTTTCCAAGCCGCGATCAATTGAAGACCCAGATCACAGAGCGGAGGCTCCCCGAGGCTGCTCCTAAGAAGAAGAAGACATCGCCTGCCCGACCTCGGGAGGCAGGCCCTTAGGGTCCGCGCCTGTTCAGGCACCTCCTTCTGTCAGATAGAGGAGGCGCTGCCGGGCGCGCCTCGAGCAAGGCTCGGGGCTCTCCTGAGGGCCACCGACTTTGCTAAGATCACGAGGAGGCGCCGCACCACTTGGAGGCGTGTTTCAAAGCACGCTTCCTCTGTGAAGCAGCAAGGCAAGGAGGGCCAAACCCTCGAGTTTGTCGCCAAGATCATTCAGAGCTGCAGGAGTCAAGAGTCATGAGTGGCAGCCGCCGCCACCTTCCGTAGGCCCCCATCCAGGCGAGGATGGTGGGCTGCGCTGCCTGCATCGACATACCAGCCTCAACCGAGCCGGGCCTCAGAGCGCCTGCGCCCTCACACGGGCGCCGTGGAAGGTCCACCCCACAGCCACGCTCAGATGCCTTACGGCTTGCCAACGCGGCTGCCACGCGCCACCTCATGAGGAGCATCTTGAGGCTCAAGTGGCCAGGCATTCTGCAGTCCCGGCGGAGATGGAGATGGTCCAGGAGCCACCAGCCGCCCGAGCCCCCTTTGGCGCTCGGGCCTGGGCTCGTGGAAGATCGGCTTCCACAAATACCGACGCCTGCTATTTCGCATCCCTTCATCTTCAACATTATCAGTGACATCCTTCGAAGTTTCATTTTTAGTCGAGCGCCTCTAGGGCTGCATCATTCCTGTGTCATGGGGGTCCATCCTCATGCATGTATCCCTTTGATTCATGTTTCTAGTTTACTTTATTGGGGGTGCCCTCGGCTGCATCAACCCTAAGTCGCCGGGCTGCACTCCAACGATGTCCCGCCTCGCACCTATCTAAATGAACTTGCTCCTTGGTGATTAACGTTTGACCTAGTCGCCCGCCGATTGACACCAATTGATGGAGCTCCCTAACGGCACGACGCTTGTGCATGGGTCTGTCCTCGCAACGCCAACAAACCTGGAATGGCTGAGCTCGCTGCAGCTTTCAGATGGCGCCACCTCCGCAAGCCTTCTGCCTCGTCACCCTCCAGCAACCAATGGCTGATGTCAATTGTCATGGCTAACTCTTGTTCTTCTTGTGATGAGCCTGCAGATCTCTTCAAGGAGCAGCGCCAAAGCAGGCCCTCATGCTTCTTCACTCTCGCCCACGCGAACCGCTTGCACGCTAAAGGGGGGTACCAGCATCGCGACCATGGGCTCTCATCGCTCTCCAGCCCTCACCTCCGCCTTGTCCATGGCATCGCGACCTGGCATACCAGCGACGGCTGAGCTTGCTCGAGGCCGTGACCTGAGGACGAGAGCAGAAAGGGGAGAAGGCTAGAGGGAAGAGGCACGGGGACCTCGCCAGCAACCTCCTTCGCGCTGGCGCGACCTAACGCCGCACCAAGAAGCGTGTTCCCGACAACCAAGGTAAGTCCTCCTCCAGAAATACTAGCTATCGCAGCACCGACCACACCTAAGGTAATCCTGTTAGCAACGCCACGCCCTTCTCACCGAACGATGGCTGCTTGAACGCTAAAGGGGACCTCCTAAGCATCGCGACTGTGGGGCTCTTATTAGACCCCGGCTGCTCACCTCCCTGCCTTGACCACGGCATCGCGACCTGCATACCAGCGACGGCTGAAGCCTGCCTTGGTACTGGACCTGGCCGGGCAGAGCATTGAGCCTCGTGAGGTTCGGAAGGAGGAACTAAGCTAAGATGGGATGAGCATCTCGCACCACTTCACGACAAGGATCATATTAACAAACAGAACCACAGCACCTTACAAGTTTCACGGGCGCCGCTTCTTCGAGTCCTCACAGGAACAAGGGAGCAGATCCTAAAGAACGCTTAACTACACGCGCCCGCAAAAGACGCCATCATCAACACAATGGGGCTGCCAGCACCGCGCCAACCCTATCTAGATCTGGCGGCGGGCGGCTTGATCGAGCCCGCCTTTACTCCGAGAGCGACGCAGCTCGGGGCTCAGAGCTGTCGCTTGCCTCCGGGTCGCCAAGAGCCTCGGCGCGGAGTGCTGGATCCTCCGACGCCCACCGCCTCGAGGAGCTGCTGGGAGCGGTCGGCAGCCTAGTCCCGCCGGGCAGGCCCCGATCACCTCTCACTCTAAGCACTCTGGCAAGGGCGCCCTTCAAGCGCCAAAGACCTTGAAGAACATCACGAAGCACCATCGCACCTGTGGATCACGAGGGCGCCTCGTCCCTGCAGACTGGCGATCTCGCCCCAGCCTCGAGTCATGAAGACCTTGCCCGAGCTACGATCACGACCTCCTCCGCCCGTCGCAAGGGTGCTGCAGCCGCGCCCCGCAACCAGTAGCTCCTGCAGATCCCTCTCAGGAATCAACGGCGAAGGAGGAGGAAGGCGAATCCAAGACTGAGGAGGCTTACGCATGGAGCACAACTCGAGAGAAGCCTCGCATGGACTCCAGAGGAACAACGCAAGACCGCTGCGGACTCCGGCTGCGCCGACGGGGCGTGTCGCTCCATGGCACTCTGCATCGACTCCTTCAGACCTCAATGCGGGCGCGCATAAGGGCAGCGGAACTCGGTGGCCGCCGTACTGTGGCTCGACACCTCCTGCCGGGCGCTCATCTCGACGGCCGCAGGGCTAGTCAAGCTTTTCGCGGAAGCGATCGACCCTCTTGGGGCCTTCCTTCTTTCCTGCAGAGAACCGTGGATCGGAGCCATCACCGCAATATGGAGCAAGGGCAAGGATGGAGAAGAAGGAGAAGCAAGAAGAGATGGACCGGAAGGGCACGCGCTGTCCTGACTTATAGCCGAAGGCCAACCGTCGCACCTCCACGATCACAGTAATCATTACCGCATGGCATGCAGGGACTTCTCAATTGCAGCTTGCCGAGGCATCGATGGAAGTAGAGACGCCCACGCCCAATCAACCGCCACACGGCACCCAAGGTTGCAACTGTTAGGCTCAAGGGCGCTCGTGACTTGCTCCTTCGCTTCTCCGCTAAGCCAAGTTAGGCGCGCTTTGGGCCCGGGGCTAATGTCGGTGTTTTGGGAACGGGTTACCCAGACTTGCCTCGCTCGCTGCCTGTGGCGGGGCTCAAGGTGGCCCAAGACGGCCCATCTCGCCGGCACAAGCTCAAGACCTCGCGAGGGGCCAAGCTTTGCGGGCCTGACGACAGAAGCTTCTCAGCACGGCCTCGCTGGCTGGCTCGCGAGGAGGCGGAGAGATCAAGGCGGGTACCTCACGAGGTGCCCATGACGCAAGCCATGACTACCAAGGGTGCTAAGGGGTGCTAGCCACCAAGAAAGGTCCCCATTTCCTCTTTGGTGCAAAGGAGGCAAGCAGAAAGAGCATCAAGCAAAGGCAACCATTTCGTGCAACAAGACCAAGACCAACACAACGGGCAGGAAGGAGGTCATCGGGAGCCCAAGCCAAGGCCACTGGCACAGAGTCTTTGGCAGGCGAGACCGACTTTAGTCAGATAAGTGTACTAGATGTTCCCTTCAAATGGCCAATTGTTGGCGCCTCTTCCTCTCAATATTTGGGACGAGGCCCAGTGGCCTTTGCCTATAAATAGGACTAGCCACCCACAAGGTAGAGGCATCCGAAGAGAGCTAGAGATCAATCTCAATCCAGAGAGAGAGAGAGAAGCACCGAACTCCCCTATTAGTTCATCACACCGCCAAGAATGCACTCCACGCGAGGCTGTTCTTCCTTGTACTGTTCATCATCCCTCGAGGCAATCCACCACACCACACATCGGAGTAGGTATTACACCACAATGGTGGTCCGAACCAAAGATAAACCTTGTGTTCCTTGTGTTGCTTTTGTGTAGTTTAGATCCTTGGCGAGGCGCAATGCAGGTGTAGGTAGGTTGGAGGTGAGATATCCGCAGGCACCCCAGTAGTTAACTCTAGAGGGTCCGCCTGAACCAAATCGGGGACACACGTGATATCCCATTGTCACCACAGATAAGCACATGCAAAACATACATCAAGTGTTCTCAAATCTTTAAAGACTCAATCTGATAAGATAACTTAAAAGGGAAAACTCAATTCATTACGTGAGAGTAGAGGGGAGAAACATCATTAGATCCAACTATAATAGCAAAGCTCAAGCGATACATCAAGATCGTGCTACATCAAGAACACGAGAGAGAGAGAGAGATCAAACACATAGCTACTGGTACATACCCTCATCCCCGAGGGTGAACTACTCCTCCTCGCCATGGAGATTGCCGGATGATGAAGATGGACACCGGTGAGGGTTCCCTCCGCAAGGTGCCTAAACAGGTCCCGATTGGTTTTGTGGCTACAGAGGTTTGCGGCGGCGGAACTCCCGATCTATTCTGCTCCTTGATGTTTTTAGGTATATGGACACATATAGGCGTGAAGAAGTCGGTCAGGAGCCACGAGGCCCACGAGGATGGGGCGCACCTGTGGTGGTAGGGCGACCTCCCCCGCCTCGCGGGCTTCCTCGAAGCTTCCTGCACGCCTACTTCTAAGTCTCCCGATTGCTTATGCTCCAAAAATAACTCTCCCGATAGTTTCATTCCATTTGGACTCCGCTTGATATTCCTTTTCTTCAAAACACCGAAATAGGCAACAAAACAACAATTTGGGCTGGGCCTCCGTTAATAGGTTAGTACCAAAAATAATATAGAAGTGTTTAGCAAAGCCCATAAACATCCAAAACAGATAATATAATAGCATGAATACTTAATAAATTATAGATACGCTTGAGACGATCAAGATCCCCAAGCTTAATTCTTGCTTGTCCTCGAGTAGGTAAATGACAAAAGAAATAATTTATGAAGTGTGAATGCTAGTAGGTGCACAAGTTTGATCAATGATAATTTCAATCACCTTTTCTAGCATCATTATATGTCATAACAGTAGCTCATATCATAAAGCTTCTCATGATCAAGTAACAATCTAATCACATGTTAAAGCATAGATCATAAACTTTCTTGGAAACTAACAAACCGTGTTATTAGTCATCAAACAATTACAATTCATCTTATTTTCAGGAAGGGTCTATGTCAGAGCTTTAATTCAGCAAACTTCACATACTAAACTATCATTTAGTCTTTCACAATTGCTAACACTCACGTGATATTTATAGGTTCAAAGTTTTAATCAGACACAGAGAAAGATGGGGGCTTATAGAACTTCAAAGAGTGCCCCAAAGTTTCTACCAGAGAGTCAAGACGAAAATGTGTGCCAACCCCTATGCATAAGTTCACGAGGTCACTGAACCCGTAAGTTTATCACCAAAACATACATCAAGTAGATCACGGATATCCCATTGTCACCACAGATAAGCACATGCAAAACATACATCAAGTGTTCTCAAACCTAAAGACTCAATCCGATAAGATAACTTCAAAGGAAAACTCAATCCATTACAAGAGAGTAGAGGGGAGAAACATCATAAGATCCGACTATAATAGCAAAGCTCTGCGATACATCAAGATCGTACACATCAAGAACAAGAGAGAGAGAGAGAGAGATCAAACACATAGCTACTGGTACATACCCTCAGCCCCGAGGGTGAACTACTCCCTCCCTGGCCATGGAGAGCGCCGGATGATGAAGATGGCCATCGGTGAGGGTTCCCTTCGGGTGGTGCCGAACAGGGTCCCGATTGGATTTTGTGGCTACAGAGGCTTATGTGGCGGAACTCCCGACTATTCTGCTTCCTCGATGTTTTAGGGTATATGGACATATAGGCATAAGAAGTCACTGTGGGAGCCACAGGCCCACGCGGGTGGGGGCGCCTGTGGGGTAGGGCGGTTTCTTGCCTCGGCTTCCTCGTAGCTTCCTCGACGCCTACTCCAAGTCTCCCGGATTGCTTCAGTTCCAAAAATAACTCTCCCGGTTTCATTCCGCTTTGACTCCGCTTGATATACCTTTTCTTCAAACATCAAATAGGAAAGAAAGCAGCATTTGGGCTAAGCCTCCGTTAATAGTTTAGTCCAAAATAATATAAAAGCCCATAAACATCCAAAACAGATAATATAATGGCATGAATACTTCATAAATTATATATACGTTGAGATGTATCATCGCCTCCTTCTCCCCTCCTTCAGCAGTTTCTCTAAGCGCCACGCCCATGGCCTGCTCCTCGGCTGTTTACTACAGCTAGCGAATGATCGGGCGCATCGCAGCCTCCCGATCCTTCACTTGTCCTCTTGCTTCTCGAGTTGGCTAGTGCAGGTGGCATGCTCTTCACGGAAGGCTTTCAGTCGCCTCCACTGCGCGGCGGCGCCTCGGCGCCCTTGCATCCTTCAACGCCATGTCATGAGCAGCAGCGGCTATGTTGCACTCCAGCCGCTTCGACGGACAGGTCGGGCTCGAGCCACCCCGAGACCAGCTCCACGCCTGTGACGCCTGCGCCGGTCGGGCTCCTCAAGATCGCCTCTTGAGCTGATCCAGCGTGAACAAGGCCTCCTCTAGAGCACCGGGCGTGGTAGAAGAACCACGGACCGCTACAGCGACGACTGGGGAAGGAGATGGCGCCGCCAGGACTGGCTAAGCAGCTGCAGCAAGGATGGCCGGGGGCTCCGGGGCCATCACGTCGTCAGCAGGCGTGTTGAAGGCGAGCGTCTCCGGAGTCGGCTCGACTGCATGGGCAGTCTTCTCCTGAGGCTGGGCTCCTGGGCCTTAGGAAGGCAACCCTTTCATAGGAGGAAGCGAGGTGGTCTCTCCTCTGCGTGTCGAGGTTGCCACAACCATGACAAATTTTTGGCCTAAGTGGTCGACATCCTCCTTGTTCCTCTTCACGCCGACGCCACCGCCATCAAGATGGAGAAATTGAGCATTGTGTCAAGAGCAAAGAGCAGAGGCAAGTTGATACACTTACTGGTCCTCGGCGACGTAGTCCCTCTTCCTGCTCAGGAGCACGGCGGCCCCAAGCTTCCTGGTTATAGGCTGCGCCGCGTCTTCAGGGGCGGACGAGCACTCGGCTCACGCTGTGACGGTGGTGGTTGGCGACGAGGCGGAGGCGTCGCCCCGAGGAAGCAATGTCGTCCTGCCCTTCTTCAGGATCCCCTGCTTCAGCTTCTTCGGAGGGGTGCCCCTGGACCTCGTGGTGACACCGATGCAGCGCGGCGACTCCCTGACTCGATGCCCGCCGCATCGCTGCCGAGAAGGCGCGGAGGAGCTCGCTTTCACTGGGTGGTGGAGAAGTCTCCCCACCCCTTCCAAGGTTACCTCTCGAGCCTGCTCCCTCTTCCCCGGAGGGATCGCTGGAGGACACCGTGCCGGGACTTCGGGCTGAGAAGCATCAAGCTGCACGAGCCCCCACTCTGGTCAAGACAGCATGGCGCCAGCCACCTTTCCCCTGGCCATCAAGGGTGGCAGAGTGGGAGATGGCTGGGGGTGGGGGCCTCGTCCTTCATGAGCAAGGTGCGCACGACCTGCTCACCTCCCGCCGACAGGTCGTCTGGGCAAGCAACGGAGGTCGCCCTCCGCAACCTTGAAGCCCATAGGGGGCGCGAGTGCGCCTCGGAGATGAGCTAGGCGCCAGGCCAAGAACTCCTTAGTGATCATGGCCTCCCAGCTTCTCCACCTTCACGCCACCAGAATCCGCACTCAAAGAATCGCCCGCCTGGGGTTGGTGAGTTTTCTTGAGCCCACAAGTCCAAATTCTCACTGAAGGCAGTCGTGGCAGCTCTAGCCGAGCGTGGCAGTGCTTGGCATCCATGAAGATCCACATGTGGCGAAAGTCCTCCACCTTCTTCCCTGCCTCGAATCGCTGCTGTCGTGGGTCATGAAGCTAGCACACCCAGCAGCACCTGGTCGCTGCCCTTGGGAGGTAGAAGAAGTGGCGGAACAATGATATAGAGGGCATCACCCCCACGAACGCCTTGCAATAGAAGGCGAAGATCGACAGGAGGACGACGGAGTTGGGATGAAGATGGAGGGCGTGGAGCCCGTAATGGCTAAGGATGGCCTAGAAGAAATGAGAGAAGGGGGAACCAGCCCAGCGAAGATGCTATGCAGAAAGGAGGGCTAAAAGGTGTCACCCAAGGCTTCTGGCTTGGCGGAGCCGACCGAGAGCGCCTTCTCTCCCCCCCTCATTGCCGCTGCACGCCGCTAGTGGGAGCACGGTGGCGAGGTGCTTCTCTTCAGCAATCGAGGACGCTGGCCGTGGCTGGCTCGAACCAGAAGCCGGTGCACGCACAAGGGATCTACTATCAGCCTTTGTCGACGGCCATCGCGGGCGAAGTCCGGGGAAAGGATTCAGCAGATCTGAAGGCGCTCTCAGCAGAAGGAGAAGGGGATCTGGAGCAAGACGAAAGGAAGGCAATGAAGGCTCAGCGGTAGGCGCCAGCCTTTTTGTGGCCAGGGATAGTTGCCAAGCCCGCGTGGGGAACCGGAGATGCCCACGTCCCATCAATCACCACACGTCGAACAAGGCCGCAGTAGTTAGGGATCAGAGCACCAAGACTTGTTCCCTTGGCTTCGCCTCCAAGCCAAGTCCGAAGGCGCCTTGGGCCTGGGGCTAATGTTGATGCTTCTGGGAATGGGGGTACACAAACTTGCTGCAAGATGCGCCCATGGCGTGGGGCCCCATCATTAGCCTCGGTACGCCCAGCTTCAAGATCAACAACTCAAGACCTCGTGAGAGGCCAAGCTCTCGCAGGTGGCCGACGACACCAAGACCTCCAGCAGGAGCATCCTCATCACGCTGGCTCCTGACGAGCAGAGATTTCTATGCAAGCCTCACCTCATGAGGTTCGGATGACGTGAGCTATGATGACAAAGGCCAGGCCGGCGCTAGCAGGCGCAGTGCAGCAGTTTCCTATTTGGTGCTAAAGAGGCAAGCGCATGCGCGGAGTCCCGAGGAATTAGCCAAAGGTTTCCATTCTCATGCAACAAGACCGAGACCGCCAAGACGGAGGTCATCGCCGAGCCCACCACGACATCATGATCAGAGGCTTTGCAGGCGAAGACTACTTTTGTCACGATAACATGTACTAGTTGTCTCCCTTCGAATTTGGCCATTGTGGGATCCCTTCCCGCCTTCATTTCTGAAGACGACCAAGGCCACTATAAGTAGAGCAGCACCACCGCCGTATAGAGGGACCCGGATCGGATCCATTCAATCCTCACACCCACCAGCTCACTCGAGCACAAGAGCACACCTCCTCCCGAGATTGTTCCCGCACTGTACTAGTTCATCCTAAGCCACTCGAGGCCAATCCACCACAAATCATGAGTAGGGTTTACACCGCAAGGTGGCCCGAACCTGGGTAAACTTCCTTGTCCCATTTCCTTATAGTTCGTCGAGCTAGGCCGTGAGATGAGCGAGTAGGCAGACTGGGGAGGTTGAGTTCTTCGCACGCACCCTAGGAGTTAGAATCCATCAAGGGCTTGCGGAGCCCGAAATCCGACATAGCTCATGCGAGAACAAGGCACCAAGGACCCCGGGAGGTGAAGCGCATTGTGGAGCCGACGCTGGGATAGAAGCTCTGGTCGCTTGATTTGATAACGCTTATAGATCGCATTTGTCGGCTGCTTCGGGAACGGGGTCCCTAGACTTGCTTCAAGCGGCTCCGCGGCGTGGCTCGGCGGGGGGCCCAGCACGGCCAAGATTCATCAGCTCAAGCTCAAGACCTCGCGAGGGGCCAAGCCTCGTATGGCGGACGACAAGAACCTACCTCAGAGCAGCCTCAGAAGGCAGGCTCATGAGGAGGCGGAGAGATCAAGGCAGGGTACTCTGAGGGTGCCCTCGTGACGCAAGCCATGACGACAGGCTGGGGTGCGCCAGCCCATGCAAGGTCCCTCATTTCCCTTGGTGCAAAGGAGGCAAGCACAGGCCAAGGCATCGTGCAAAGGTTACCGCCTGTGCAACAAGACCAAGACCAGATAACGGAGGATGGGCCACTCACTGAGCCTTTGGCAGCCAAGACCAACTTTAGTCAGTGATAAGTGTACTAGATGTTCCCTTCAAATGGCCAATTGTTGGCGCCTCTTCCTGGCCATTATTTGGGAAGAGCCTCAGGCCTCCTCTATAAATGGGACTAGCCACCACAGAGATCACACAGAGAGAGATAGAGAGACGCGATCGACTCACCCAAGCAGCTTGTCAGACCAGCTCAAGAAC